>JAZHYW010003969.1:0-127898 GCA_037355805.1 Ixodes ricinus
TGCAGTCGTCTCCGAATTCGAATAACTTCGGCAGCTTTATGCTGATTTTTTTTTCAGTAATATAATGTGGATGTTAATTGACCTTTGTTCACGCTTGGGAATCAAATGAATGGAATGGTGGAGTTCAGCCCTTCCACGAGTGGGAATGGGCCCAGTGTTTTCATTCCGAGGAGTTGAAAGGAATGGAACTGTTGGAAGCTCTAATTCCCCGTCGTTGGAATTGGAATGAAATGGGGGTGCCCATTCCGCAACCATGGTTATTTACAGGTCATCGTTATTTTAAGGTTGTTTTGAGTCTTGGAAGAGACGTCTCGATATCTGTATTGCATCAGGCAGAAAGCACTTTGAAGGCGACTGAAATTTAAACGTGAATATATAAATACACTATTTTGTGAAAATAAATTTCCTTTTCTTCGTGTGCCCGCCTTGCATGCTTAGTGGTAAAAAAATCAGAAAGATTCTGAAACCAGAGAAAAAAAGCTTTTATTTTAATGCGTGTCAAACGAACGAAATCTGAGAACTTAACATATTCTATAGTTTGTTTTATTATAAACAAAAGATTAAAAAGACCTCGTATGTCATGTGGAAGGCAATGACGTTGCACGTGGTATCAATTTGAATGCGGTATTTTTGGGCAAAAATTGGTCGCAGTAGCATGTTTTTTAGGAATTTAAAAATATTCTTAGGCTCTAAATTCCGAACATAAGTTTTGATAGTCTTATTAAATCCTAAATATATTACTCTCAAAGCATATCGAGTATCTGTCGCTAATAGTTTGAGATCGAGCTCTAATCAAAGTTGCCAAGGATGCGATCTCTAAAAAGCGCGCCGTACTTCTCTGATCATTCGCGATTTTATTTCTTAAAAAAATGCCTGAACTTTGAAACATGAATTGTTGTTTTCCTTCTTGCACCCGCCACGACATATAAATGTTTGAATAAAAACAAAAATTATGAACATGCCAGTACCTAAATGCTTGAATTAAAATGAAACCGTTTAGTTGCATTATGTGTAACCCCTCGTAGCTGTCCTAACAACGTTCAATAAAGTTCGTAACACCAACTGAAAAAGACGTAACGGCCAGCTGGTATTATTTTAGATCGGGAGTATTAAGACGGTCTTCAAAAGGATTGGTATATTCTGAACTCCAGGTGGTAATAATAAGGCCAATCTTAAAGTGCTGGCTTAAAGTATTTATTAATAATCGGGGCATAAAATGAATATGAAGGTTTTATTTTGTTTCCATGAGGGTACACAGTGTCCACTTTCTTCATTTCTGTGTACATTGGGCATTCAAAAGACGTGGCGAACGGGTGAAAAATGGCCAGGTTGTAGTTGACTCTGCAAAAGTACACGAAACACTTTAGTGAAAGTTAAAACGGAGGCAGGCTTGCTTTATTTGAGGGGTCAGCGGGAGAAAAGAACACGTCTTTCTCAAAGCCAAAATAAACCAGGTATCGCAGAATGCGTCGTCCATATGTAGCGCTAGCTGTCGGAAGATGCCAAAGTTTTATAACTGCCCATCATTTGATTAAAATTTATAAGCGATTTTCGGTAATTTGTTGTGGGAAAACAGAGGCCAATTAACAAAAGCCGGGAATACATAGAGAAGAATATAGCGTCCACTGCAAAAAACTGACCTTATCTATTCACGGAATATTATCATAAAGTTTTTATCACGTTTGTATCAGATAATTTTGATATTTTAACATCTGGTCCGGACCGCCAGCTCCACATTTGGGTGGAGGCCCAGTGTCTCACGATGCGCGGCAAAAATGTTTTGGTGAAAAAACAGTTTATTCTTTTATGAAACACCCAGATGTAATTTTATTCCTGAAGAGAAGGATACAAATGAAAAAAACCTCAAAGTTGGCGCTTGTTTCTTTTTTTTTTGTCCTTACTCTTTATTGATAAAATTTCCCAAAATACTGCTCACAGTAACTGTTTCGCGCGTTCAGCAGCGACCTTACATAGTACATTTTGATTTTATCTAATATTCAACATATCGAATGTTTTCATAACAATATCCCCGTTGAAAACTTGGCGTTCTTTATCAGTCTGACTGCAACAAAAATATTGATATTTCTTCAGAAACAAAGTCGTAAATTTTACTGCCGCAAAACCGAAATACCAATTGTCCATAGATACTTAGCAACAATCAGACTTGATAATTTTAGTTCTATTCACGGTTTGATAATATTTTAATTTGGCTAGGTGAGGCGTAGCAAAAGTTCAATCAATTAATTGATTTAGTGTACGTACCTGTCGGCGTCAACATTAATGTCACCAGCATTCTTCTCCATGGATTCGCAATATTTCTAAAATAATATGTGAATGAATAATACAAGTTATCAGTTACGGTTTTGATTATGCGCAATGGCTAGGTTGTGATCGATCGCCCAAGATGTACAAACAACTCACGCGCTGTTACATAGATGCGCAAAGAACGCGATAAAGAATTTGACTTTTTTTTTCCGAAACTCGGTATAAACGTTTCAAGCTCTTATCACCACGGCTAAAAATGCCTAGTCAATGGGCAATGAAGACATGCGCGACGTATGATATTTCGCAAAAAATGAGTACTGCGCAAGTCCTGAATACTCCCGACATCCGAAGAGACCAATATGCTAGCTCGCAGCAGGTGAATATTGGAAGAGTGTTTTGAGATAAAGTTTGACCTCGGTTGATGCTGAGAGGCCCCTAGCGGTATGGCAGGTATATCTGCTTTTCTAGACCCTCAGATCCGGTTTTCGAGAAATCGAACCAACCCTCTGCGGCGCGTGGAATATAAACTGCTTGCTTCATTGTAATCAAGAATGACAAACTCTGCCTTTGAAAAACCTTTAAGTAATTCCCCATACAGCTAATTTAGGCTTGATACGGCATAAGACGACCTTTCCTACATGGTAGAAATGACAGGACTTTCACGGCTGCTTCTCTGCGGGCGCAATATTGTGGCCATCTCAAACTCCACGGCCTTCGTAGCGGACCTTCGACACACTTTTTGGTAAAACATATATCATCGAATTCGTTTACCCATCATGTTTTTCACTACAGACAGTGTGTATCAAGAAACATTTTTGTATCTACTTTTGTTCTGCTAACTTGGTGACCTGTCAATTTTAATAAAAGTATTTAGTGTCTCGTCTGGCAGTTTGTCATCTGAACACCACTAACAACATAGTGAAAATACTTCTTTATTATCATACTCATATCACTTGGCTCATAAAAACAGTGTTGGGAATCTGCAGTCACCCTGAAGTTTTGCCTAATCCTTGAGCTGGTGTTGTTTGAATAACATATGTAGATATTTTGTTCGGCATTGTTATTTAACTATATTGTTATCATGTGGAGCGTTTGAAAGAGGAAGTGATTATATTTAGTTTATATCAATCCTTTCTTCAGCTTGCCCAAATTCGTTCGATATCCTGGACCACATGCTTTTTTTATTCTTGTGTCTTGCATTACATAGTGCTAGCAATTAAATTTATAGAAGATGGAGTAGTTATAAGATGTCTCTCTCTCTCTCTCTGATACCTACCTTCCTTCACAGTGCGCTACCATAAACCTTATTAGGGCACTTGATTTGCGTAAAAATATTTCGAATTCGTTTATTTGCAAGGTGCAAAATTTGTGTTTATCTAGTGTCCAGGAATAAGCAAGCATTTTCGGATCACGCGCATGAGCTCAGCGGGTTGCATAAGAAACTTACCAGGGCATACGACGCAAAAAGCAATTTTTCGTCACAAAGGTCAAAAATGAGAGGCAGACGGCTTTCAGCTTCTGATAACCAGCTTTTGTAGGCCTGTATTGTTTCAATATATTCATGAAACAAAACATGTATTCATGGTTAGAAGTGAACACAATATTCACAACACAAAATTATGATGTCGTTTTTTATGTTAGACACAGAACCACCATCCTTAGAGCACTAGCACTTCTTTCCAAAGTAAATTTCTACTTCAAGTTTTTCTAACATTTCAAAGTATCAAATACCATTACTATGAATCTCGCTGAGAGCTGCCGTCCCATTATATGAGGCGAAATATCCAAAGTATTAAATATTGGTTTTCCCAAATATTCCTTTAGGCATAATGGCAATCAAGCTACCTAACTTCACATGCTATTTCCCACTTTTCACGCAGAAGTATGCTGCAAGCAGCATGACGTACGCCCACGAGGATGACTTCTACCTTTCTTTTCGCGTATTTAACTGTACCGTAGATCGCATATATTTCTAGTTGTACAACACGCCCTTTCTAAACCAATAATTCACTCAATTATGAATTCATTTGTTTCGGATTTTAAGCCTTTAAAATCGGTAAGCTAAACTCCAATTATGCCAATCATCGCAATGTTTTCACCTATCCTTTTTCTATATAGTCTGCAGATGCCAGCAATTCAGTATATGCTTTTATTTTCAAGTAAAATTTAAAGGTAATTCAAGAATATAAAATTAGTAGTTGAACAATGTTCGTTGTATGTTCTTATATTTTGTGGTGTATAGTTCTTGTATTTCTACAGTATTAACATCTATACACAATGTGTAAGCACCTGGGTCTTATATTTGGCCATAATTATGCGCCAATTGATTTATTTTTATCATAATGTCTTTCAATGTGTCAATGCAAATTATTGATATTAATTTTTTTATGTCGCCATACATTAAACAATGTGTCTTATAGTTTGCAAAATCTGTTCAACATAAATTTAGCCCTGTCAACTGCCTGTAATTCTTCCGTTTGAGCTAGCTTATTGGGAAATTATAAAATACTACATAATTATTTTATATGCGCCTATGATCACTGTACAGAGAGTGTGTGCGGAGGTAAACTAAGAAAAGTAATGGCCGAACTACCGGGGGGGGAGGGGAGGGTATCTTTCTTCTGGTTGGGTATTGTTTTTGCTCTATTTTGAGAACCCTCAGTGAGTAGCGCATACTTTAAAAGTCTCTCCGCCGAGGACTATCCTCGGTACGTCCCGACATTTACTTATACGGGATCGACATGCCTTCCTGATTCCTTGGGTGAAAATAAAAAGCGCTCGTTCCTCAAATAAATGACAAATCTGCCGAAGGTATCGTGAGCGAACATTCAGAATTACCTATTCGACTAGCCTGGTCTATGTACCCGAAAACAATTTAAAACCTACAAATCCGTAAACGCGTTCAACTACTTCGTGAGCGGTAAGGCATCGCAGGGGAACACCTTCTCTCCCAGGCGCCGAAGATACGCGCCGAGCTTCCCTGCAGGGGTCGCTGAGCCGAATCTTGGCTTTAGCAGACAATCTTCTGAAAGGTTTTGTTGCGCTTCCTTTAGCGAGATTCGAGTCTCTGCAATGCAAACGTTTATAGTGTTTTAACTTTCTTGCTCTGGTATTGAAGGTTTCTTTCCCAGATCACCGTGCACATTGCATTTGCACGTGCCGTAATGGTCCATCGTTGTAAGGAGATGGATGGTCGAGGTGCACGGGCGCTGGTACCGGATTCTCGAGATCGTCGCGTTGCGCCAACTGTCGGCAGCCCATCGAAGTGGGCTAGCAATGCCGTCATTCTGCGATCACCCCGCGCTCGGCGGCGTCGGTGGCGTCGCTCGTCTCGAGATAATCGAAATAATTTCACTTGTGACATATCTTGTTCATGCCAGTACGCTTCGGCAACTTAAAAACACGACACTAGGGCATTTATAGAGCGTTGCTCCAACGGAATTGCTCGCTAGTGAACCAAGATTCGTGGCGCATCCACCAAAACACACAGTAAACATAGGAGAACCGGGAGTATACAGACATGGCACGCCTGAAAAGGGCAATGACCACTGACCTTTTCAGATGTTCCACGTCTGTATGCTCGATGGAGGAATCTCTCCGAAAGGAGGTGTGCAAGATCAAGGCCGATCTTCAAAACAACGGCTACCCTATAAGATTTATCAACAGAGTATACAAGAAGCTGCACCGTCCCGGTCTCTCCACAACCCGGGCCCCTTCGAGCCGTATTTGCCTGCCATACATAAGGAACGTCAGCGAGACCATCGGACGCACCCTTCGCAAGTATGGAATCGCGGTCACTCACAGACCAATGACAACCATCCGTCACCGACTCCCCTTCCCAAAGACAGACCGGGAAAGGAGAAGTCTCAAGGTCTCGTCTACCGCATCCCATGCGCGGACTGCCCTGCTGCCTACGTGGGAGAAACAAAGAACTTCCCGGAACGCATCCGCCGCCACAAATACGACGTGAAGAAGAATTACGTCCAAGCCAGTGCCCTCGCTGAACACGCCGAAAAACTGGGTCACAGCGTGTCCTTCGACAAGAGCGAGATTTCGGCCACAGAAAAATGCTGGTGTAGACGTATGCACCTGGAATCCTGGTATATCCAAACAACAAAAGAAAACTTCAACAGATCATCGGGCACTCTCCCAAGCGTATATGTCTCAGGACTTCGTCGCTTCACGGAAAAACACGGGCGCAACCTTCCGAACCGGGTTCCAGCTCTGGATGTTCTTGATGGAGATGAAGATGAAGATCATTAAGATGATATAGATGAAGACGACGAAGAAGATTTGCCCTACCCATAGTCACCCGTGACTAAGGGACCGAGCTGGTACCGAAACGTAGGGTATTTTGTTTTTATTCAAACTTGGTTAGGGTTTAAACATTTTCAGTCAGTCGATTTATTTCCTAACCAGACAGATCTCTGTGGGATATGTTTACATTACCCTAAAGTGGAAACGATTACGGAGACAAAAACAAATAACAAAGAACAAGACTCATGTGACACTATTAATAGCCCAGATGTTATGCCCGAGGAATGCATATTTCGCCAATTATTCCGACAGCTAGTCTTGATTCATTCGCTACCATCAAAAAGTGCCGTCTTATCTAGATATGACTAACAAATTTAAGTGTTACTATCAAAACACTAGCGGTATGCGGATCAATCAAGATGAATGTATGCCAAACGTCGTTTCTTTAGACATACGTATTATATTTTTCACTGAAATTCGGCTTGTAAAATAAATCTTAAATGTCAGTCAATATTCATTTGTTTTATACTTTCTATCGAAGAGACTGAATCATACGGAGCGACAGGGCGGAAATACAGGGTAATAGTACCAATTCCCGTACGCGATTCACTTAATTCGCCAAGGGCAAGGAATTCGCAATCCCATGACGAATGTCTCTAGATTAAATTGTTCTGTAATGATGGATATAAGTATAATATTTTAATTTACGATATTCCTCCTCTCCCAGGTTCAAGTCCACTTGCCAACCATCTGCTAAAAACGCTTGACCTCGATGTTGATCTTTTGAAATTTCGGATCATACCTATGGTGATAGTAACCTTCATAGGTGCGGACTGGTCCTCTGGTGCAATGCTGAGTAGAAGCACTCAAACAACAGTAAAACTAAGCCACCCGTTATATCTTAAAGTTCTTAACCGGTTTACTACGCACAATCGGTTAGAACACAGTGCTGGCATTGTCCTTGATACGTTTCTTTAAAATATTCATACTGAAGGTTTTGGGATCGTGTGACACCTAAGGAGGATCGGCTCTTCGGCTTGACAGCGCCACATGTGACAGCGTCCATGTCACTTCGCATATAGGGAAGCGCTGCCTGCTTTGACCTATTCTAATGCAACTTCAGCGTCTTGGTCGCGTCTGTACCTTTCCGCGGCCGTGTTTTTCGCTCTCGCTCCGATGTAAATGTTTGACATCTTAACATTCCAAACCCTACCCACGTCCAGCGTTGCTCTGTATGTGTTTTCATTGGACCGGCAGAAATTACTCGGAGCTCGGGTTCAACCGCGTGTCCCATAGTTGTACGTGGATACGACGGCAACACACCGCCACATCTTTCGTTTATCTGCGCTGGAAGATGCCTCTACAAAGCGTTTGTAAAGCGTTTGTGCATTCGACGGTCCGTAAATCACTACGAGACGACATTCTTCAGTGCTAGCATTAGATAAAGTATACATGACAAGTATTTTCGCTCCTCTCATTATCAGATTGCTCTCTGCTCGCCGTTGGATTGAGTGGACGTACTGGGATTGAGATGAGCTTGGCGCTTCTCACTGGCGCATGGAGGGGATCTGTGGAAATGATTTACTGCTCCGGTGGAAAAAACAAGTTAGCGCCGTATGTGGACCCGAACGTTTTGTAAAGCGCTGTGCTCAGGTAACCTGACATTGATTAGAGCAGTTGCTGCTACTACAACATCTTTGTGGCACTACGGCCATGGTCTATGCGAAATGTTTCTGCTATACTCCGCTCACCCCCGTTGAGACTGCAGTGGAAGCTACGTCCTCGTTGGACCAGTCACACGCCTCTCTTTGGCCATGTCATCACGCTTACGGCCATGCCCCGCGCGTGGAGAGAGTTGGGTCAGGTGATAAGAGGGAGGCGGCTGATTGGTCCGGCGGGCGCGTAGCTCCCACCTTAGTACCAGCTTAAGGGTGAATGGAGTATAGGAGCTGCACCGTTGTGCCACTGTCTTGTTGCACCCATCCATTAATGACAGTTAATAAGAATCTTGTAAAACCTGAGGTGTTTCATTCGCCTTTCATCGTATTTTTGCTGCTTGGAGGGAGGTCCTGTGCCCGACAATTTTGTAACATTTACTACTACTGCAAGATAGAATATTAATGGTTATATACGTTTCTTTGAGTCTACACATGATCGATTTCTCAATGAGTGAGTGTGGAATTCTGCAACTGAATTGATCAAGGCAAAAATATGTCTTTCAATCAGTTCTCCCTATCTTTCACTCTCTCTCTCCATCTGCGACTGATTCTTTAACCGATGTAGCATAACATGCAACAAACTTGTTTATTCTTATGGGATCGACTAGACTTTCTAAATATCTTTTTGGTTTTCGAAAAAATTAAATCTTATATACTTAAAAAGATACTGTTTCGTGAACCATTCAAGTTAACCGGCGATTGGATGTGGCGCATAGAATTCAGCTTTTATTGAGTGGCTGTAAAGAAATAGTTTACCTTGTCAAACAAATATATATGTAAAAAAATGTAGCCAATTCCGAGGACGCAATAATTTTTGCAAATTCTTCAGGCAGCACACAAAATAGTCAACGACAAGCAATAATTTGCACACTGACCGTGATCATATAAGTTCTACTGAAAAAGTGTCCGATACTTTTTTTTTTAATTTACTTTAATTAACATGGCAAAGATCAAATAAGAAAAACGTTTTTTTTCGTAATATGGAGTGAAACGACATTTTTAAAGACAATCAAGGTGGTGACATCGAAATTTTGAAGGCGATAAGAACGTTGAATTTTGAGCGTTCTTTGCGTGCAGAGCCTACACTTTTGTCATTTTAAAAAGCGGCGCTGATTTGTTTGCCGCTATATTATAACATGTATTTAATATTTATTTGAGCAATGGTGATTTTCCATTGTGTAAGTTCTCGAGTGTAGTGCCGCAACACAAGGCCGGTGACGCGCCCAGTGTAGAATATATTTGTCCTGTTTCCTTTATGTGTACTTTCTGGAAAAGTATTAGAGAGAGCTAACACCCCTTGCACGTTTTCACTTAAATGATCCGAAACCAATCTACATACAATAGTTGTTTTTTTTTTAATTGGCGGTCTGTAGAATCGCACATTTGAACACCTCTCGAACGCACAGTGCATGTTGTTTCAGGAACAAGTAGCTAATACTTCTTTTAATTTTTATGATTTTGATCAAGTCGACTACGAATAGATTTTGTATAAACTTTCATGTATGATGTAGCGTTGCTGCTTTTAAAGTGGTTTGACAGCTATCGAACAGTAACAAATAACCAGAGTCGTGTACATACGTGAGTCGAATGGTCTATAAGATGTTCCTGTATCAACTTCGGGTGTAAAACAAGGATCAAACTTAGGATAACTTTTTTTCCTGCTTTTATAAGTGATATCAAACTGTGCATAAAGAACGAGCTTTTGCTTTTGTTTGTGGATACCACATTTTGTATATAAATTAGCTCCGCAAATGAGTGCGCACTTTTACAAGAATATGTGTCAAGCATCTCAGGCTGGTGCTCTACAAAGTTCTTAGTTATGAATCCAAATAAGACAAATATAATAGCTCTGGGCAGAAAAAGCTAAATACTTATTATAACTCTTTAAGATAATAATATTACTCACCTTATATGCAACGCGCAGTCCGATATAATCAGAAAAGTCGATTGCAGCAAAAGCTTGGAACATGAACTGGAAGGAATTGATTAAATTTAATTGGCAACAACGTATCTATTTCAAGCTCTTTCCTGCTGCTACCCCTACAAGAAATTGGCAGCATTTTCAAAAGAATAAATAACTAAAACAAAACTACCTTAGGTAGAAATTGCCCTCTTCATTGAAATATACAAGGATAGTCCTCCATCAGACTGCTTTGTTTGTCGGTAGAAAATTAATCAAATTAAAGATCGAAAACGAATACTTGTTGCCCATGCATTCACCGACTACAAAACGTAAATATTTTAACCTCAAGTGTAAAATATTGCAAGAATGTTAGGAATAAAATAATTTAATTTTCATGTGATTTAAAGTGAAGGTATATAGAGTGACCGTACCACCGTTCGAGAAGCTATCGTGAGCTATCTCCACCGAGCGTGTGCTTGGTTCTCTTTTCCTAAGAGAATTTCCTCGGTCAGCGGAGACGCCGGTCATCTGGCGGCTAGCGAACTCAGCCTGGCTGGGGTGCTGAGGCGTCCAGGTGCTAACAGTGAAGCACTTTTACGACGTGCTCAACGTTTAAGACACAAGAACAATGATCTCGAGGAACACCAAAAGAACAAGACATGTGTGTAACGAGGGACGACATACACGTTCTAGCAACTAGTACCAGTACAATAAAGCCAAAGCGATCTTTTTCAGAATTACACCCCACGGCAAAAGACGACACCGAGACACAGGGCATAGGGATAAGAAAAGAAGGATAATATTTTTGTGTGTGAATATTTTGAAAGATTAGACGATTAAAAAAACGGGTAACCTGGAGGCAAACACAACAGTACTTCTTAAAATTATGGTCAAACGGTTATGTCAATTCCGGAGAGAATAACGCAATCTCATCTCGAGCTAAACGAGTGACGGAGCATGCAGATTCTTATCGGCTTTGTTCATGGTGAGTTATTCTATCATATATCTGCCGAACCTGCAATGGTGCCCTCGTACGATGCTCGTTCGCACAAAACATTTAATGCAATCGCTGCGCGAACGGGAATGGATGAAAACGGGATGGTACAAGTCAGCTGATGCCGTAGGATCACCCCATTGCATTTTCGGCAGAAAGATAATAAAATTATTCGCCATGAACAACGCCGACAACTATGTTTCTGCACCGTCACTCGTTTTAACTAGAGATGAGATTATGTTCTTGTTTCCGAAATTGACATAGCCGTTTGGTCATAATTTTATGAAGTAATATAGTTTTTAGGTTCAGTTCCTTACTTTTACCATTTTTTAATGGTCGAATCATTTAAAAATTTCAGATATCCACTGCTTTTGTATTTATTCTCCCCTTTCATGTCTCTTTCTTCTGTTTGTTAACTGTGGGTGTGATTTCGAAAAAGATCGCTTCAGCTTTATTGTGCTGTTGCTGGTTGACCGAAAGCTTAGTAAGTCTCCCTGGACCCACCAGCGTCCTCATTCTTCAAAGTTCCTCACAATTAACCAGCACGCTCTGTCAGTCTACATTGTATACACAAACTCATCTCTGTTACGTCACGGCGCGGTGGTGGCGCGTCGGTCGCACTTCCGGTCTGGGGCTGTGGGCGGAAGGCCCCATGTGAGAGTGTATTCCTGCGTTGTTTTGAAAGGAACCTGACGAAAACATGCCTTTTCGTCAAACCGCCGCGACTGGGGCTGTACCAAAAGAGTCGAGAAAGGTTTGAAGATCAGTTTTCATGTTCTCGGTTCGTCCGAGAACGTGGATATGTGCCGTGAAAATGGTAAACCAGACGCCGCCGGACCACAATTGCTTGGGCGGGAAGCACTTTGGGTTGAATTCACGGATACTTGTGGTCATCAGATTTATTTGTTCTGTTCCGACATGAACGCCGGAAAACCGTCAAGTTGTACGACCCACCTGCGGACTACGTTCAGTGCGTCTTGAAGTTCGAACGGCCGTCTGATCGTTCAAACTGTCGTCTGCTCTTTCAAACCCTTCTGCTTGCCGTCTGCTCTTTTAGACGACACCGGCCCGTAGACCAAATGTTGGCCCGGTACTTGCGATAAGAAGTAAGTGCAGGCCTCAAAAGACTTAAGTTTGAAGGTTGGTAAGCAGGCTCGACGTAAACAGTAGATACAAGGAGATGTTGATTATTGTTACCAGCGGCCATCACCGACTTGTTATGCCTGACTCACTTCGTCCGATTCTGCTCGCGATTTTCAGTATCGACGTCGACCATCTCAGCTACGGTTCACGCTTTTGCAGCCCGAGCGACGTCGCGACTGAAAATTGTGAGCGAAATCTCATCATGTGAATCAGGCTTTAGCGTACATTCTGCGGCGTCCACGCGGAATGAATCGCCGCATGTCAGATTTTTCACGCGCAGTTTTGCGGTGTAACGAGCCTCGTTAATTTCGCTGATGCCGCTCATGTAGTCAGACATTGCCAGGAAGACGTAGAATCAACAATTCGAAAGCGATAAAGGGCAGGGGTACTCACACTGACGCCGATAACATCGCATTTCGATGGTTTGTTTATGGGTGACGGCGAGCTTGTTGCCCACACCCCCATCGCGCATGCGCGGCGCCGGTGGCGTCCGCTAGGGGCGCTCCGGGCGCTCCGGTTTGTTTGTAAACATGAGTTCGTGTATAACCTTTATCGAGATAATGTTTCGTCCAAGCCCCAAGTGTAAGTCTTCGAGATTCGACCAGTCTGCCTTATTCAATGCGGTATGTTTCATCTCCAGTGCGTTTTTGCTTTCAACTCAGACTTCGCTCACTTGGACTATGTCTTCGCAAAAACGTACGTGTCCCACCTCGGAGGTATTTAACACAAATTCCAAGAAATCTGGCGAGTTTAATTTTTTTACTAGCGGGGAACGAATTTGTGCAGCGGCTCGCGCATTTTTTGATGGGCCATTTTATATTATAGTAATATAGCATTTTGATACATGGCGGATTTCGGACATATGCTTCAAACGGTGCACCAACTCCTTCAACACACCATTTTTGTGTCTTCTAGAAACACAGAAATGTAGACTGGCGCAACAAGCGACCAGGATCCACCTCCCTCTTGAAATACCTCGTGACTTTGCTTTCAAGCTTGGTTCAAAAAGTCGTAATTCCAACAGAGCAGATGGACGTTCTGACGTCCAGAGATGAGGACCACTTGGACCCCAATGCATATTTTGACCTCCTGTTTGCGACAGACATTGATGGCATGAAAACGGACGGATTACCTCTCGCCGATGAAGCTGCGATGCGAGAATGGTTCATAAGATTTATTAGCATGCTAGTAGGTCAAATCATGCAGCGACTTCCCGACATTGTCTAATGTCTCCAGAAGACATCGCATTTATTGGTCCAAAACACATTGGGCGTCCTGACGGACCCACTAATTCCTCTACTGGAAGCAATGATAGCGCCCGTAAAGAAATTGTAAAAAAAAAATAAAACCAGTGGAAAAATTACGCTTATTATCTGCGAGCCAATATCGTTAACGCAGGTCGTTCTGGTGTGAAATTCAATGATATAAGGACGCCTGTAGCGAAAACTCGTTCGGCGAGTTGGCGGAAATCGGCATGTCAATGCTGGTGCTGTCCTATTCAAAGGTCGAAGTAAGAAGACGTTTAGCCAGCTAAAATTAGTAAAATTAAAATTGAGGAAGAAACTGAAGCCCGAAACAACAAACGCCATCCTCGTTGTAACAGCGGGGCTGAACCGACACAAGAAACGTTTTGTTTGGCTAGGAAGTTCCTATGATGGTTGTATGTCCAATCGGGACATCTGCATTGTATGTGCAACGAAGCTACCTTCTTGGTCGCTCAAAAAGTACCAGTGGTTCTGTGGAGATGGTGTCAGACAACGACAGCGGTGTATATAACATTCCGGATGTGTCTTTCTGTGACCCGAGAGTTTTTTATTATTTTTTTATTAATAGTTATGCATTAGTGAACATTTATAACTTTTAGCCTCATCTGTAATGATGTTCATGACAACCGCAGCACTGAAGGTTCTAGTATTCTAGTTAACCTCTTTGAGGAGTCGTTTATATGTAATTTGAGCCCTCACAGTTTTGGGGAACTTTTAAGAACTAGAAAGGCCTAGATCATACGAAATTTCACTTTTTTGTTTAACGATATATATCTTAGCAGGAAGTTTAACGAATAGTTATCAGCATTTAGCGAAATATGGCGAATTTCTTATTGCTTTAGCTGATTTCTGATGCCCTGAGATAGCAGCAGTGCCCGGAGTTAAAATGAAACTTTGATTCTATTGCACCTACTAGGCGTCGTGCTACCAGCTCATGCAAATCCCAAGAAAGGTAACTTCTCTTAAGATACGTGTTGCTGAAGTTGTGCTAGTGGGTTTCATGACGAAGATTTTCGGCTCAGCTTTCAGCTCCCATCCTTCGTTCCGGCTCCTTCAGAACGCCACAACCAGACAGCTTGGAACCTCGTGGAAGCACGTCATCTCCGGAATGAACCCCTTCTGCCACAGTTTCAAGGCAACAGGGTTTGACCCTCCAGTTCTGCTGCGCGACAAGCGTCTTTCTGTGAGTACGCTTAAATTAATCTCGAAGGGATCCAAGTTTGCTCCGGATACTCCTAACAAGAAAATGGATCAACTTGATTTTCTACATCAAGTGGCAGCGTCAATCCCTGAAGCACAGCGACAGGACTTCCTTGGGTCAGGAATTCGTGCGGTTTGCTTCCATTCTCCTCCTCAACCAGGCAAGCCTCCTAGTCCTGCTGCCGTCGAGGAGTTACGTCAAGGCCACTTGATATTGCTTGAGGCCGACAGGACGAGGAGTTTCATTGTTTTGGGAGAGGGAACTTATGGGGTTAAGGTAGACGAGGCGCTCTGAAAGAATTTTGTGCCACTGAAATCCAGGCCCTCCGATTTGTTTCGTTCAGGGTCTAAGGAACTGTGTCCAACGCTCAACCTCCCAATTCTTAAGAGTTATATTAGAATTCCTGTCAACCAATACCCCCACCTGCTCTGCTCCTCCCCCTCCCCTCCCTTTCTCCTCATCCTCTCCCCCACCTCCTCTCCTGCTCCTCCTCCTATCCTCATCCTCTTCCATCCTCCTCCTCCTCCTCCCCTTTCCCCTCCACCTCATACCCTCCTCTCCTCCCCCTTCCCTCCTTCTCCATACCCTCCCCTGATCCCACAGTTTCCCCGCCAAATTTAGCGGAAAAATTGATGCCTCGTGACCTCAACAAAGATTTCCTCTTTCCCCGCTAAATTTAGCGGGGAATATGACGTCACATGACATCGTGTCACGTCACCCATGAACAAATTCAGTTTCTGCGCTAGATGTAGCGGGAAAATTTGCATCACGAGACCTCAACACCAATTCAATTTACCGCTAAATTAAGCGGGGCGGCTACGTCGGCGCCGACGCCAACTGCGACGCCGAGAAACGCGGAAACGGGCGCCTAAGAGCTGCGCTCTGAAACAAGGAAAGGTGAGGTCGTGGCCTACGACGTCTCATGACGCTACAGTTTTCCCACTAAATTTAGCTGGAAAATGGACGCGACGTGACCTTAGCACCAATTCAGTTTCCCCGCTAAATTTAGCGGGAAAAATGGAGTCACATTACTTCGTCTAACGTCACCTATGACAAATTCAGTTTCCCCACTAGATTTAGAGAAAAAATTGACGTCACGTGACCTCAAAACCAATTGAATTCCCCGATAAGTTTAGCGGAGAAATGGATCTCACATGACTTTATGTCACGTGATTTTTACACATAGTCGGTTTCCCCACAAAATTTAGCAGGAAAACTGACGCGACACGACCTTAACACGAATTCAATTCTCCGTAAACTAAGTGGGGAAACTGAATTGCTGTTGAGGTCAAATGACATCAGTTTTGCCGCTAAATTTAGTAAGGAATTGAATTCGTCTATACATCTGTCACATCCCATAATGCAATGCGCGCGGTTACGCCGACGGCGACGGCGACACCGACGCCGGTATACGCGGAAACGGGCGCCTAAGAGCTGCGCTCTAAAACATACGGGCGGTGGTCTCTTCTTCATGTGTCTCTCATTCAAGGTAGTGCGTTTTGTTGATGCATGTAGCAGACTGTTTTCTGACGTCTGCTTTAAAAACGGTGTCAGGTTTTGTGCTGCAGTATGCAGATCGGGGCAGGAGGTGCCGATGTGTAGACATTGGAATGTACTTTTGGCGTTCTGGGCTTCAGTAGGAAGAGCTGTCTCATCAGCAGGCAATAGAAGAGACCGGAAGAAGTCACACAGATCTTCGTCAATGATGTCTCGAATTAGTCTTGTGAGGTCGGCGTTGGCAAAGTACATTCTAGGAGGACACATCAGAAAGGCGGTCAAACGGCGGATCAGACGTGCGGTCACTCCGGAAGTCTTTGTACTTGCGACATCCTTTGATCAAGGTGTGAATAGTGGGTGGTTACGTAGGCGTGACAATAAAAAAGTATTCTGGGATAGAAGATATGGTGTATCTAATTGTTTTCAGACACAGTAGGAGACGTGGTTGCAGAATGAAATGGCGTGGTCAATTTAACTTATTGAAGACTCGCAGAAGATTGGTAACAACCAAAAAGCTTGTCTCTGACTTGTTGACAGTGACTCTGGGATTTGCCGAAGATATCCAGAAACACTGCTTTAAATTTGTTTTCTGATTAAAAGCCTCTTTGTGTTTGTCGCACTACTGAAATTTTGTGTCTTTCATAAATAAAACGACGCTTGAGAGTTTCGGTGTCCGGTACCATAGGTTGTGATCGCTGACGCAGTACTGATTCCTTAACCAGTCGTGTTTTCTTTTTTTGCGTGGCAGTCTATGGCAACCTATGGCACCATACACCGAAACTCTAAGGCGTCGTTTTATATCACACTCACGGGTCTTGATCGGTACATTGACGGTGTCGGCGTTTTCCGCGCTTTCCGCCTATATAAGTAGGGGGCAAAGTTAGTGTCCAGTGCGTGGCTACACAATAGGAATGCGTCTGAGATGTCGGAGAACGTTTGCACACCTCCACAGCTTGTAAGAATATTAGGAATATTATGATTCAATGTTTATGTAATTCACAGTGAATTGAGATAGGGTGGCATTGCAGCAGTTCATGTGGGCAAGCTCAGAAAGCCGCGCGCTTCCGTGCCTTTCGCTGCCGGGTTTGCTCTTCGTCCTTCTTTTTCTCTAACAATAAACAGTGTTTAGGCAGTTGAGGCATTCTCTTCGAAGCTAACATAAACATAAAAGTGTCCCATGTCCACATCTAAGCGAGAGAGGCTAAGTCAGGTTTTAACGGAAAAAAGGAAATAAAGAAAAGCTAGACTTGTTACGTCTCTATTTTAATTATGTTATTATTTAATATTTGCGGTATGTCCAGGTGTACGCTGTCTTTTTTTTTTCATAACTTGAGCTATGCTAATATATTTTGGAATGTGACACCAACAAAACCCTGAATATTAACATCTAGAGTTTAGCCTGACCAAAAAGTATTGTGATAAAGTTCACTGAAAACACGAATACAATTATATCCTTACCTCGTCTGTTTCATTGCTCTCCACGAAGTCTTGCGCATCGGCTCCGGAAAAATGTTGTTGAAGGCATGAGGAATGCTTTAGAAATTCTTGTTTCGTGGTCTCAGACCACAGGTTGGAATGTGATCTAAAGTGTATGTTTTTAGATTTGGGTCTGTACTCTTCGGGGTTTAGTTTATCCGGGTATTTACTTGGATAGTTATTGCTTGGCGTTGAACTTTGGTCATGGTCATGGTTGGGTTCTTGGCTCGGCGTTGAACTTTGGTCTTGGTCAAGGTTGGGTTCTTGGCTTGGCGTTGAACTTTGGTCATGGTCAAGGTTGGGTTCTTGGCTCGGCGTTGAACTTTGGTCTTGGTCAAGGTTGGGTTCTTGGCTTGGCGTTGAACTTTGGTCTTGGTCAAGGTTAGGTTCCTGGCTTGGCTGAAAATCATGGCCTAACTCATTGCTTTCTTTTGAGTCCGTGGCCTCACCTTGGTTTTCAAAATCACGAGTACCTGAAATTTTGTTGTTTTAATATTGTAAAAATATTATTGAATAACTTATAATAAGAATTCTGAAATATATTTGTATGTGGTTGCCCTTCGTTCTGTTGAGTTCATATAAATATATTGTTACTCTGAGATGTTGAAGATCACGATTTATATTAACTGTACACCATCAGAAAATTTTTTTATTATTTGAAAGATTTCAGGTAAAACATTCAGAAATGTTTTCAATATAAAATTCGTTAGCCACTTGCATTGTCACATCAACTCGTTTTGATCAAACTTTGAATCATACGTTCAGAAAGAACGAAGAACATACAGTATCTTATATCAAATAGGACTTCGTATCTGAACATGTGCACCATCTCCGACATATTCTTAAGCTTTGTGATTGCAATGATGAAAACGTTTATAAAAACAAACTGTGCCAAATTTATTGCTCAAATTTTGCAACCCCTCATTTTCAATGAAAACTGAAGCATTAGGTTGTGATGTATCAATTACGTTTTAAAATATCATTTTAAGTAAATAACACAAAGCGATGAATAAGCCATAAAAGAGAAATATATGCTTTATCAAATAAACATATGAGAAATCATAAAATTTACATAGGGTGTATTTACGTTCGCATATGGTGGTATATTCGTATATGTTTATAAAGCACATTCATAGCAATTTGGTCACTAAGCTAGGACGTGTCCGTAACAGTGCTGCGCGACATGAACCTCGCCGTTGTCATTTCATTAGCCAACGCGTGCATGCATGGTTACTGAAAATCGAGATAAGTGCTACATGTTGTACACATGCTACAGGATCAGGGCGCTTATCGAAACGCGGGCCAATTCGCTCTTGCAGAAAGTACGCATCAATGGGAAAACAACTGTTGATGTCCTATTGATTTCTACCATAGGGCGTATTTAGGAAAATTAATAACGTTCGGTATAATGAAGTGCTTACTTATTTATTGGCAATTTAAGAATTTGGTAGTTGAACGAAAGTTCGCTTCCTGATAATATTATCGTCATTCAGAGATCACCGGGCTTCAGAGTTGTACTTGTAACTTTACTAAACACATATCAACTTTTTAGTTTTTTAAATGATTTTACTCTTTGGCATTTGCTGTGTTTGATTTGTCTGTCTTTATGCAAAGCCCTATGGGTGATTTAAGGATATAATACAATAAATAATTAATGCAGAAAAAAACCGAAGGCAGTTTCATTGGAGGATCTCTATGAATGCGTTAGCATGACCCTTGGGAAACGCCACACCCGTCCCCATTTAAGAAGCTGTAACACTTACCCCTTCACATTTTCGTTTTTGAGTTTCTGTATTGGCTTTCTCTTTTGCTTCCTCTATTTTTACTGCATCTTTTTGTCTTCGTTACGCGGTCAGTGTTTGCGTTTCTTTAAGGGGGATCTTTGTGTCGTTTCTCAAGTGTCATGATAATGCATGCCCTAAGGATCCACCAATGGATCTTCTTTAATTTTTTCCCGCGAAGCGGGCTTGCCGAGCCAGCTCCGCCCCAGCCTCTGTCGCATGCAGACCCGCTTGCGCGTGCCGGTTCTTGCGCCGCATTTCGGCCAGCCGAGCTAGGCGCTGCGTCCGCTCCTTTGCCTCGCTCGCCCGCCTTGCACGGTTAGCAGCGGCATCCGCTGCCTGAGGCTGCTTTCGCCGCTTACCGGGTTAGCGCGAGCGCATTGGCTGTCCGCCCCGTGACGTCGCCTCCTTCTCTCCTTGCTCTTGACGACTCTCCTCCTCTCTACGCGGCGCGCTTCCTGTTGCCCCTGTTTTCACCGCAGACCGGATGGCGTCAACGTTTCGCTGTCATGTAGGGTACTAGTGATAACGCATTAATAAATGCCTCCCGCTAGACGAATTCCCGAACCATGCCTCGGATGGGAGAATGTTCTACCAAAAGGATTAGATAAAAAAGCTAAGCATTGCAGTGATTTTGAGAATAACCAGTGTAGAATGCACGTTTTCAAACCGAGAGAAAAGTCAGCCGTTTTGAAAATCTCAAGTAATTGAAAAAGTAACCGGTTATTTTTCCAAGTGATAGATAATTATTTTTTCCCTCGAGCAATCAAGTAATTGCAATTGAACACCTTTTAACCAGAGAGTAATTGTAATTATAATTTATTTGTTTTTTAGTGACGCGTACAACACTACTCGCGTCTGTGGACCTGCTCCTCGTAGCAGAAAGTGCGCAACTACCGCCTCGTCTTCCTTCTAAGGAGGGGAGGACGTGGGCCTCTCGTGGGCGAAATAAAGCGCAGCCCTGCTCTAAGGCCAATGCTACGAATGTGTTTTCTATTTTGGATTCACCTCTGACATGAAAAAGAAAAAGAGTAGCGGCGCGCGTTTGTTGCGAGCTTTGGCCATGGGCTAGCAAAACCACAGGCGCAATAAACTACAAATAACAAATATTTAAAAAGAAAACTCGAAACACGTTTACATTGAGTGTTTTCGGAGAGCCGTAAAATGCTCAACATACCATACTTCTTCTGAAATAAGTTGATTTAGGTGATTTTCGACGATTTCAATTAGTTTTCTAACTGAAGCAATATATTTTACTGTACTAATCACCAGTAATGGCCAGAATTTCAAAAACTAGTATTTTAAATACGTATTTATATACTGAGTATTTTGTATTACGTATTTAATTACAAATTGGGCAATGTTTTTTGTTAATTGTACTTAAATACTGAAAATATTGTATTTCAAATATTGGTATTTGAAATACTGTCCTAACACTATATATGCACTGTTCTTTGCAATCAAATGTGATAGTCGGCACTCTTCACGATCGGAGGAGAACGTTACTGCGCTGTGCTAATAACAAAAATCGGAGGAAAATGGGAAGAGTAGAACAAGGAATGAACGAGATGGGTAAAATTATTGCCTTTTTGGTTGACTGACGTAATTCTTTGAAACGTCGCATTAATGACATGTTCTTAAAGGTGATTTTATGGTTTTTTTGTTATACTAGATTAACACTGTATACATTGCACTTTCTGGCGTTATTTTTAGAGCTCCGAATTTCTTTTAAGTGATTGATGCTTGGTATATAACATATATAGGGTTTCCCCAATAACATTTACACAGGTTCTGTTTACCGTAAACATAAACTATGCAACGCAGAACGATAATTCTCCGCTTAAATGTAGCGCTAGAGGCAAAGTTTCAGGACGAACCGATATTTTATTCACAACTTACGAGCGATTTTCTGAAGATTTCAGTTGGAAAAATGGAGCCAATTTTTGCTTGCTTTCGGCTTCTGACGGCATGAGAGCTTCATGCATGCAACAGCTCTGTCGGCCACCATTTTCCCATCAATTTGTTTAGAAAATAACTTAAACATTTTGAAAAAAGATAACGGTTAGTGCTGAAACTTTGGCATCTTGTTCGGACCTACAGCGCTACATTTGGGTGGAAAATGAACATATCGCGATGCGTAGTTTGTTTATTGGTCAGGAAGAAACCTTGTAATTTTTTTTTTGACGGACACCCCTGTAGAGCTTGGTCTTTATTGGGCAGGGTATTTTTTTTTTTATCCGGGATAAATTTAAGTTTAAGATGTCAAGACTGCATGGCATAAAATGTATTTGTAAATGCATTTTAAGATGATCAAATACTCTCGTTGTGTTTCTATCTTGTACTTAAATACGTTTCTAAAAGTGTAATTGGATTTTTAATTAAATATAGTTTTGTCGAATTATTTGGTATTTGTATTTCGATACATTTCTTAAAGTATTTTTCACCATTCCTGTTAATTATAAAGAATAATTACTTAGAACGGATAATTGAATCTGAACCAGAGCTACACCGAGACGTATCAGTCATTTTCACAAATAGGCATATTGGCGGAGGTCAATGAAATATTCAGCTTTTTCTGTGCGATGTGGTGCATTGTCAGTTAGATCGCCGCCCTCGGAAATCTGGCTGTGCACTGTGACAGATGAGTGTGTCCCGAAGTTTGACAACACCATTATCTTAGCTCGAAACCGAGACAAAATGGCAGGGAGATATCCGAAGCTGTCTTTCATATCGGAGCTTTGAAGGCACGATGTCAGCGCTCATCGATAGCCTGTTGGCTCTGAGTAGCGTTTTTACAATCTTGCGTAAAGTAGATAGCAGATAGACAAGCACTGATTGGATGATGTCGCATTTCTGTCGTACATGTCGTGATTTCACGGTGCATATATATCCATGTTTTCCGATAATGAACCTCATCTGCAAGTAGCCCTCTTGTGTTGTTCATTTCTTTTACTTTGTCCGATTGTTTTTAGCGCTTTTAGCCCTTGACCCTCGAAAATGTGTACTTCCCGCAAAAACAATTTATCGAGGTTCCGAAAAAAAAACTGTACATATCCTTGTCCTCACTGGGGAACTATTTATTCATAGTGCGCTACAATTTCATGTTACATAACGAATATATATTTCCTAAATAATATAAAGGCCGTATCAATTTTGCGTATGGCATTATTGATATCAATAAATATCTAGGAAAACATTAAAACAAAAATTAATAGAACATAAAGGCAGCCACATTTACCTTCAAAGTCTATAATGCATGAAATGCTGTGAAACACCGTGGGAGCAACATCGCCTAGGGTTATCTAGGAGGTGTTGCTCAGAGGAGGAAGTGGTGGGGAGAGAAGAGGAGAGGGAAGGGAGGAGAGGGGGCGTGGTGAGCGAGTTTGCGTGCCGCGTGACGTATATTCTCCCGCTACACTTAGCGTGGAAACTGAACGGTTGTATACGTCACGTGACGTCAATTTAAATCGCTAAATTTAGCGGGGAAGCTGGATTAGTGTCTAGAACACAAGAGGTGAATTTTTCCGATAAATTTAGCGGGCAGCTGATTCGGTGTATAGGTAACTTGACGTCAACTTCCCGCGAAATGTAGCGGGAAAGCTGAATTGAAGTGTTGGCCACAACACGTGAATTTTCTCGCTACGTTTAGCGGGGAAACTGAGTTGACGTATAGGTCACGGTGCCGTCAAAATCGCCAAGGTGTATCGTGTCACGTGACGTCACTGGACTGCAACTTTCCCCGCTAAATTTAGCGGAAAATGCATGGACGGACGGACGCACGGACGAAAACAATTGGGGGATTGGGGTAGCATTAAAACGAATTCATGTTTACAAAAATGCACTACAACATATTTTGCGCCATAAAAGCTGTGGAATCAATAAGTGCCACATTAGGATTTTAAGCTCAACAGGAACAAAATGCCGAAACACTGCTTTCAATAATAAATTTCGAACAAGGATAACTTCTTTATAATGTCAAGACTGGACAGTGATGTCGGGGGAGGATTGGACTTTTTATAATAATAACAGTTACAAATAACGAACACCAATAAAAAGAAACACCTCTATGTCTGCACTTGGAGCACCATTAAGCGAAGCTAGCGAATTTCGGAAATTTCTCAGTTTTATATTGCAGGTGTATCGAGATTGTGTCAAGCAGTCGGTCATCATCACAAGGTCTAGCATTACCTATGAACGCGACGACAAAGGCCAATTAATATTAAAAAAATCGCGGTTTATATTCGTAAACTTCCTGTCAAATGATCGTCAAAAAACCTCTTACAAAGTAGCCGAAACTAACTGACGTACATAAATATGTATTCTCAAACATACAGTGTGCTTCACCAAAGATTAAGAATATTTTTGAAAAGAGTATTTCAAACGAAGAAATGATGCCCTTGATATAGTGCTATCAACCGCGGTGAACGTCAGGTTATGAAAGTAAATTAATAATTCACGAATTACTGATCTTAAACTCACTACTTAACTTCTCAAATATTTACAATAGCTGCAGATTTCAAATTGTATATGTTTCCCGCCTCTAAAACACGCCGTAGTTGATGTTCGAATTCAGACAATTCAATTATCTTCCGCGCTTGTTCTCTGGCATCATTAGTCTGCATAAACTGTGGAATATGCCATGCCAAAACTAAGTGGAAAGGAGCGTTGGTGATTCCGTGCCCGAGGGTACAGCATATTCTGACACGCATTTCCAATGGCCATGTGACCTTCACATCAGATATCTGCTCGCGACGACTTGTTTCTCAAGCCCGTTGTGGAGGTTGACTTCGCTTCCGGGTGCGAACTTCCGCTCCTTTCTTCAGTTCAATTGAGGTGTCTTACTTTCCTTGCGTATTACTTTACCAGATATAGCGTGGAGCATAATTCCGTTTTCTGAATTCAAACTACACTTAGGTCATGTTTTGACCGCCGGCGACACGTCTTAATTTTTGATTGAGATTAACATTTTGAAAGTTAATTTGTGGATGTTTGAATATAGTTCTTTAATTTTTACTTTACGCTCGTTTCCCGAAGCTGGCCATGACTAGTAGAGTTATCTCGATGTAAATATTTATTTTCATGGTTGGAAATCCTTTATTTAAAATATCTTTAGTCGCTGATAGAAACACCCTGTATAATAAACAAATTCGGTAATTGTATTTATAAAAGCTCTCCACTTAGAACTCAAATCAAAATATTTGTTTGATTTAGGCTCTTGCATAGAAATTTTATTTATTTTGAAGAAAAATTTCGAAATAAAGCGAACTATTTTCTTATTTGCATTCAACTCGATCTCAAATAGAAACGCTGCCCTATGAAAGCGCTCCTCCTTCCATAAAAAGTCGTGCTTTCAGGATTCAGTATATGCAAGATGCGTTCATTCACTAGTTCTTTTCTAAGTTCGATGAGCATCTGAACATGCTGATTATGTTGCTGAAACCCAGGAGCGTACTGTGGATTTACTATAAAAATGAACTTACCTTCAGGACCAAATATGGTGGCGAGAGATTT
Source organism: Ixodes ricinus (assembly GCA_037355805.1). Taxonomy (NCBI): domain Eukaryota; kingdom Metazoa; phylum Arthropoda; class Arachnida; order Ixodida; family Ixodidae; genus Ixodes; species Ixodes ricinus. The sequence continues at coordinate 25,012 of JAZHYW010003969.1, forward strand.
GGCAATATGCATGCTAAAGTTCCAAAATTTGCTGCACTTTATGTGATAAGAAAGAAATATTGTTTTAGTCGGGGAATTGAAAACGTAATTTCAAAATCTTAAGTAATCTTTCGGGCATATGATGGTACGATAATAATGACCTAAACTGATCACTGTTTTACCATATCCTGCATTTTCATTTGAAGTACCCTGCTCATCTTTCATTCGGACTAACGAGAAGAGAACCGTTGACAGCTTCATGGAATAAATAAAAAAATGCAAAGAGAAGGATAGATTTACGATAATGTGTAATAGTTATTAAAAAAAAAGCTACTACTGCTTTTGGGGCACTAACATCGTTATTTCATCTGTGGCTTCACTGGCTGGAAACAAGCCTAAAACGCTACCCACTGCGCTGCCAATAAGAAGTGACGCCACCGTACTTTTATCTTTCTATTTTGTCTATTTATTTTGTGGCATAATTTACCTTCCTGACGTGCGAGGGTGACCTCCGAGAAAAAAAAAGAACTTATTTTTACTAATTGCGTACTTATTGTTAAAATTTCAAACTTTTATCAGCTTTAAAGTCCACTACGTCTGATGCAATGCTCTGGTTGAGACGATTTTTCCAACGCTTAATACAGCCCTTTAGCTCGTCGATCCTTATAATTTTCTGTGCTTCTGCCGTATTTTTTTAGAATGTATTCTCTTCCACATAATCAAATATTTTCACATTGAGAACATATATTCTGACCCAGGGAAACAAAAAGCAAGTCGCACTGGGCGATGTCGTGTAACTAGGTATAGGGTGAGGTACGGAGACATGCCGATTTTGCTCAAAAACTGCCGAACACTCAACGCGCTGTGGGCAGGTGCGTTGTCATGGTGGAAAACGGAACTTCTCTTTGCCACAGCTCTGAACGTTTCTCCTACAAATCAGTACGCAGACCTTCTAAAAAATTCTGAGACAAAAGTCCTTGTTGATCGTTTGACCGGGATAACAAATGATAAGTGCAGAATCTATCTCATGTCAAAAAACAAATGATCATTGTTTTGTATGTTGAGCTTCACTTCGCAGTGCTCTCTTGGGTCGTAGGGAAGTGGCAATTTTTCGCTAACTCGTCTGCACTTTCATTTCGGAATTGTAGTCGTAGCACAAAGAGTCATCTGAGGTTATGACCTTGAAATAAAATCGTGTTCATTACTATCTGCTTCCTCGAAGCACGGCACTGCCACAGTATCTTCAGTTCGGCTGGTCAAATGACGCTTCGAACAAGGCTAATCACCAGTCGACATTTCGCCTTTTTCAAACGAGAAAGCCGTTCGTACACTTGTATTTTTCTCTAAAAGCATCTTGTTAGTAAGCCGTCTCTAACATAACAACCGTTTCTATGGTATTCTGATCTACGGAATCAGAGATTGCACTGCCGTACGTTGTTCGCATAAATCACCTATCACCAAATAGGCAAACGCTTTGAAAGCGTTTACAAAACCAGTCCAGTGAAGCTGAATGCAGCGCCTCATAGGAAAGCCAACAGCTAGTTTGATGCAAACGGGTACCTAAAAACACACCTAGAGGAGAAATTTGTACTACAAGTAGTCCGCCCTCCAGAAAATAACTCCGGCTACCTTTTGCTCCACCCTCGTATAAATCACCTATCACCAAATAGGCAAACGCTTCGAAAGCGTTTACAAAAATAGTCCAGTGAAGCTAAATGCCGCGCCTCATAGGAAAGCCAAGAGCTAGTTTGATGCAAACGGCTACCTAAAAACACACCTAGAGGGAGAAATTTGTACTACAAGTAGTCCGCCCTCCAGAAAATAACTCCGGCTACCTTTGGCTCCACCCTCGTATAAATCACCTATCACCAAATAGGCAAACGCTTTGAAAGCGTTTACAAAAACAGTCCAGTGAAGGTGAATGCAGCGCCTCATAGGAAAGGCAACAGCTAGTTTGATGCAAACAGGTGCCTAAAAGCACACCTAGAGGGAGAAATTTGTACTACAAGTAGCCCGCCCTCCAGAAAATAACTCCGGCTACCTTTGGCTCCACCCTCGTATAAATCACCTATCACCAAATAGGCAAACAGCTTTGAAAGCGTTTACAAAAACAGTCCAGTGAAGCTGAATGCAGCGCCTCATAGGAAAGCCAACAGCTAGTTTGATGCAAACGGGTACCTAAAAACACACCTAGAGGAGAAATTTGTACTACAAGTAGCCGCCCTCCAGAAAATAACTCCGGCTACCTTTGGCTCCACCCTCATATACTGAAAGAAGTTTCCGACGAAACGCAAATCTTGCAAACCTCCACAACTGAATGTTCAAAATTAGTTTGAATTGTCAAACAGTCCTATACTCGTCTCACCTTCCCCATTTATGTTCTTCTTCTTTTTGTTTCTTCTTTACCCGTGCCGGTCGTTTCCCCTTCACTATTGATGGGTCGTTACTCCTGATGTGTTTTCACAAACCGAGCATTAAGGATGTTATTTACCTTTTTCTTTTTTACTATGTATACTATGCGCGCTACCAAGGCCAAGAGCTGCTTGACGCAATACATTGACAGATAAGCATAGTACTCATAGGTTATTCACTTTGTAAATTTTAGACTATCGTTCTTGATTTTGTGGGTCGTCTTTTCATTGAGATTTCACAGTAAGGTTGTTAGCTGAAAGGTTTAGAAATGATTCGGAAAAGGTCCAAGACAATGTACAATAATTTAACCCGTCTATTTCCAACAAAAAAATCTGCATCTTGAAGAGGCTTCATAAAAAAAAATGGCTTAATTAAAAAAAAAAATCTTCATTTCAACTTTGAGCGCCATGTTGCACGTACATGTGCAAATACGTGTTATACGTGCACGTGCAAATATAACAGTTTTGGGACTTTTCGCTGCCCAGCTGTCTCCGCCGGTCACTGTGACCCTCGCGTGAAAACTAACGCCTGAGGCTCTACGCGTATGGGACAAAACAAAACTTCCTAAAAAAGCAGAGTTCCTAACATGATTTAAATCAATATTTTGTTTCATCTAAGCGCACTTACTCTGGAAGACCATACTGATAATTCATTCCCCGAAGAAATGCAGCTGGCATTACTGAAATAGATGTATAAACAATTAAATATAAGTAATGAATAATATATAAGGGGAGCCAATATACCACTCCTTTTCTTCAAGAGCAATCAAAACAAAAAAACTATGCAGCTTTCGCTCAATCTGTAGCTCTAGTCTCACTTTGGCCACATTCTCTGAACTTGTCGACTTTGAACTAAATAGATATTAATAAATAACCCATTTATACCTATTGCTGTCTGTGTTGCATCATAAAACATCACGACTTGTAATGGATCAAAAGATGCTCTGGAAAGAGGAGAGATGATGATTAATGCTACATGACATTTTGCGCAATATACATTTACACAATTGACTATGATATATGATACATTAGAGTTACTCTACGGGCGCAATATATATACTCGACTAAGAGTTTATAAAAAACAAAAACAGGGCAAGCTTAACTTCTGGCATCTATCTTCTGAAACAGAGATTTAGTGTGTTCCTTTCTGTTTCCGCTTCGTGTCTTTGGCGCTATACGACTTTGAACAGAATGCATCACAAACGAAGCTCCCAAGCCTCCAGCGTCACTATTTTGGAAACTGCTCCCATAGCAACAAATTACGAGGCCAGTCTACTCTGAAGAATTATGACACACTCTACCGAAGCACGGTCTTAGATATAACGGGTGTTCCCGCAACTTCCAGGCGCCCTACGGCAGGGGAGAAACAATTCTTCCGGTCTTGTTATGTGTTTTTGTTGTGTGTTTGGGTAGGTGCTCGACGGCTCTTGGTTTTCTAGACCAGTGTCTGCTCTGCTCCATGGGGCTCCATGGGCGCCGTCATGTTTCTTTATGCTTACCCCATGACACAGTCGGGGCTGCGCTTTTGCAAGACTCCATTTTCTTCCAAGAACGGCGAGCCCTCAAGGGCTGTCGTTCTTGGGTGATCGTAGGACGACGTCGAAGGTGCTCGCCTACTTGGATGTGCCGCCAACAGGTGGCGCAACCTGAGAAACGAGAGGATGTGGCTAGGCGGCAAGTTAAGCGACTATCTCATTAACACCGATAGGTGCCAACTGGGCCACTATGGTACGCAGAAATGAAATGTAACACGGAGCTTTCGGAAAACAATCTTGAATAACAAAACAAGCTACTCAAAGCATATGAGAAATCGTGCATAAAAGAAACTCGCGTTCTGCTAAACAAATCATTAAAAAAATCTTTCGATCGATTTTTTGCTCATCCGACTCGGCGACCCCTGCGGTCAAATCTCGGCGCGTATATTTTTAAGGTATATGTGCCAGGCGGCTCGATTAAGGTTGTCGTGGATATGAGCTACCTATACCGTCGGCAGATTTGTAATTTCTTTGAGGAACAACCGCTCGTTCTTCTCATCCAAGGGATCAGGAAGGCGTGTCGATCCAGCGCACCTAAATTTCTTAAGGAACGGCAGTTGGTCCTCGGCGGTGAGACAGCGCTGAACACTGCGGGTCCTCATAAATAAGAAATACAATTGCCAACTAGAAGCAACATACTGCCTTCGGAAGTTCGGCATGTTTGTTTTGGTTTACCTCTGAACACCCTGTATCGAACCCGACGACATAATTCAGCTGGAATAGCCATACAGGGCTCAAACGCTACCGTCTAAGGTTCCTAAGTAGTCATCGACGATGTGCAAGAAACAATCCATTTTCAAAGTAACTTGGTACACCAAACAGCACCACTGATATTATTTTAAATATAGTCACTAGAAGACGAGCTCAAGAAGTGCAGTGAGTAGCGAGTCGTTCACGAGACTGTTACATCTCTCTAGCGAGACCACGGCGTTAGCCGATAAGAACTACGAATAAAAAATCACGAAGGAAGAATCGTTCCTTAAGCTGTCGGTAATCAACTATAGTGGCAGGAGTCGTCGGAACATTGTGTGTGAGTGTGTGTGCCGGGGGGGGGGGGGGGGACGCTACTAAGAAAGGGGAGGGACTGAGAGCAATTTTGATTTTCCCGTGAAACGTGCTCTGTCTTGTCCGAGGGGGGGGGGGGTGTTCTAGAAGTGTGTGAAGCCGAAAAGTGAATTCGCCGATTAAACTCACACGCGAGGCCACGTTCACTTGACGCTGATTGGCTGGTCATGGCGATATCACTCACGCGCCACCGCTCGCCCTCCAGACGGCGGTTGTATGTCGTCAGAGAAACATATGTGGATATGGAGAGTTCTGAAAAGCACCAGGGCTGTAAACCCGGTTGAGCGCCTGTAACTCTCTGTCACAAATCGCTATGCAAGAAAAAAAAGCCTACAAACCTAGAAAGTTTTTCGTTCCCTTATCTAGGGATAAGGAAAGTTGACTGATGCAGTTCCCGGCGCTTAAAATACTCATAGTTTATCTTAACACATTTGTATTGCTTTCTTTCTCTCTATGTAAGTTTTCAGTGCCGTACCACTTGTGTACACAGGTGTTGTATTCGTCTACATGTTTGGCAATTTCGGAGCTTGGTGCATTATTTATAACCGCCCTTTACTGCTCCAATATACGATTGTTTAAGCAACGACCAGTCTGTCCTACCTAGGAAAAACCGCACTGCAGAGGAATATTATACAGGACCTCTTCCTGACAAGGCACAGCGGGATCCCTGTGCTTTTTTGTTTTCGTGCACCCCAAAGCCGCCCTGAGAAAGGCGAACCCCAACTTCTTACAGGTGGGAAATATTATTCACGGTTTGGGTTTTTCTCTTCCTTTCGTTGTCGTGCTTTGTGGTTTCTCTGTCGGACAACCTTCGTTGTCTCTTGATAAGGGAACAAAAAGGTTGTTACGTGTTGCCGGATTCATTGTCTGACCTTGCCAAGTGCGAGAATTTCTCGCAATGCACTTGAGTGTGTGGTTTTTTTTTTCTGTCTTCTTGTGTTCGGGTTTGTGTCTTTTTATGCTACGGGCCTGTATGCTTTCGTGATTCGGGTTTATGTGCGGTTGTCTTCATATGTTTAAACTTAGGGTACACTGTGTAGTGGGCGAGGAGGACGTCTGAATTGTGGAAGAGGTCTGGGACATGTATATAAGGTGACGGCTGTTCAATAAATTGCAAGCTGTGTTAAGATACTTCGTTGTTCTGTCCATTTTTTTAGTGTTCCTACGTCTCAGGGTTGCTATGGGCCAGTGAATGGGGCCAGCTGAACATAAAAAACAGGCAGAGAAAAAATTATAATATTCGCACCACTGGACTAGCAACAATTAATAATGCCTCTTTTTCCTTTTCTGCTAATCCTTGAATGTTATAATTTTTTCTGTGTGTTTTTCATATTCAGCTGGCCCCATTTGCAAGCAACGAACCAACTTGCTCAGCTTAAGCCAGTAACAAGTTACTATGGTCATCTTGTAGTTCACTTTTCATGGAACATGAAGATAGCCAGTCCCTGCGAACCGCTGAATAATACCAGTTTTATTCTTCTTCTATAACATTATAGGAAATCTTATGTCTGAAAGGACAACGGGCATGACGTTTCACTTCTCATTGTTTCTGCATACCGAGCATTTTGATCGTCTAATCATATTCTGTGCCTCACCCTATAGTTAACATATTATATTCGGATTGCCAGAGGAAACTATTTCAATTCCATCGTCTGATAATTTTGTTTTATAAACTGTCACGTGATAGCTGGGAATAAGGAAAGTGACTTTTCCCTTTGTGAATGTGTATTCAGAATGCTTGGTCTGTAACACTGTGCTTTGTGTCTTCATAGCTATACTTGTACGGACAATTATATTGGTGGATAAAGCTTAATACCATTGTAGATTCATTTGTTAAAGTGTTATAATTTTTGCAACACAATTTTTTTTGCGAATTTTTTTTTCGTGTGTTTCTGTATTTGACGACCGTAATTCTTGTGCAAATGTATCCTCACACCTCCCCCCCCCTCCCGCAATGACGACTCTTGGCGCTGCGGGGTAACATGTACTAAATAAATAAATAAATAAATAAATAATAAATACATTTTATTTATAAAAATTCATTGGTCCAATAAACGCATACGATAAAATAGAATTATGTGAGAGCATACAAGAACCTTATAAGAACAACATAAGATTATGTAAGTTATAAGAATCTTATAAGAAGTTTCATTTAGCTGTTTATATAATCTTATATTGCTCTTATATGTTCCCATAAGGTGTGCCCTTATATGAACTTATTTGATCATTAGAGTTTGTTGGACCAAGAAATGTTTTAAACATAAACGATTTTTCTCTCGTGTAGTTATTAGCAGTGACAATTGTCTGTTTACAGTGAGCGCCTCTCGATCTGTTCTGAAAAATAACTCGGACTTTTTGTAGACTGAAGAGATTGTGTGGACCAAGTGAAGAAACAATTAAAATGATTATCATTAAAAAAACGCAATTGAAGTTGTGAATAATATGAAGTCTTTTCAAGCTTGTTTTATGAAGATTTTTGTTAACTCTTAACCTTATCTAAATCAAATTGAAGGCCGACGTACAACCTTGGGTTTCGGAGGAGAAGGTAATCTTTATAGCACTCTCCTCTTCAAAACAACGAGGGGAGCCTTGTTAGGGCAAGTTGAAAGGTGGTGAAGATATGGGAAAGGAGCAACCCATAAACGTGAAAGGCGCGAAATATACGCGTTGGTCCATTAACCTAACCTTGCTTGTTCAACTTGCCCAATCTTACAATTAACGAAAAGGTTTCAGAAATAAAAATAAAAATTAAGTTTGGAAAACTATGATTTCGGTATAGACTTCAAATTAATATTGTCCCCCAAGACCTATTTATTAATATGAATGCAAAGAAGTGCAGTGTAAGAGTGGTTTATACAACAGTCACCATTGTTAGTGTATCATGTATATGGCTGATATTTCAATGGGATAAAATAATGCGTTTTAAGAACTTACCTTTCAACTTGGATTTCAGTCAAAATGTTCCGCAAGTCACGAAAAAATTATTTTGTGCCACCATTTGAGAAATCTCAATAAATGTTGTCTGACTATGAAAACGTGGTAACTGTAGAAGAAAACGAAGGCTTGTATAAAAGCAATTGAAACATAGTTAAAATTGCTGTTCGTAAAAGTAAAAAGAAGAAAAAATATAATCGAAGGTGCAATGCCTGGAAACATGTTTGTTATTCACCGACAATGTCAGAAACGGAAGAAAGGAAACATTCTTTATATCCTATGTATAACACGGCCTAACAACTCTAGTGTCGTCCCGTTAGATATAGCAAGGAGTCATTCATAGCTCTGGGACATTTTAAGCATTTATATGTTGTATTTTAGTGGGTTTTTTTTAAAGTCGGAAACGATGTAGCTGAAGAACAATTCACTTTATCAGATTAATAAATGCAATGCTCGGAAAACTAGTTCCAGGATTCTAGTAAAGCATAAAACGATTGTTCTTACTGTAATTTTAGCAAAAAAGAAAACAACCTATTATCTGTTTGTCTTTTGGTTTGTCCATTTCCCCGCTTAAGTTCACGGGAAATGCGATGTCACGTGACATTACATCATGGGATCTATTTAGTTTGCCCGATAAATTTAGTAGGGAGATTGAAGTCACAGGATATTAGCCTCATCACTCCAGTTTTTCTACTAAATTCAGCGGGGAAACCGACGTCACACGACCAATAACTCAGTGCGGCTACCCCGCTAACTTTCGCGAGAAGCGGACATCACGTGGCCTACACCAATACACCTTCAGTTTGCTGCTAATTTTAGTCGGTAAATTGACGCGCGTGACCTGATATTACTCGATGTAAATTTTCCAGTTGAATTTCGCGCGAGAAATGATTAAACAATACGTGCTGTACTATCCGAAATGACGTTTTAAGGGCTTCTAAATAAACTCAAAATATTTCTCCTTAAATATTCTATTCCATTCATGATAGGATTTTGAAATAAGTCTCTTGACAATTTTTCTTTCTCCGCAACAGAAAACAATTCACAAAACAATGGAACTTCATCTGGCCACAGGAATTTACTAAATGGCTGACCAAAATGTTCATTATGCAAAACGTGAACATCAATTAATGATTTCTGTGGAAAAGTATTTTTATAATTGATTTTTGTGTGTACATTTAAATAATGACAACAAATCTCTCTCTCCGATGGGGTGGATAGCGCTGAACGTTCTTTTATAAATATTTTGATAATTTTCATCATGTAGACAGGTAATCCTTCTGACAGTCATCATTCTAAACTATTTTTGGCTGTGTTTTTATAGAGATATTATTGACCTTTAAATGTGAGAATATTATTTTTTAAAGTGCTTGAAAACTGTGTTGAAAGTATATTTTCATTGCTGCTAGCTTGTCATCAAAAAGCTAGCAGTGGCTGAACGCGGTTGATAATCTTATCATCTGCGTTCCGCAACTGTAGCTTTGCGCCTGCTTCACGAGTGGTAACTTTGGCACGCCCCCGAGTTTCCCACAAAGCTTCAAGTCGTTTTAAAAAGTGTTGATTTACTGGTTTTCGATGACGCTCAGTAAGTTTGTAGTTGGAACCATATGTTTATTTTCACTATGTAAGAAGTAAATTAACGAATTTCAATTAACTAGACGACTTATCGCAAAAATTAGCCACCCACATAATGTCTCTCAGGCCGTATAATTCACCTGCACAAGCCGCTTAAGTGTAACTTTCACGGCTTTTTTTAAAACAAATCTCTAAATCTTCCAAAAGAAACACCCTGTATATCCGTTACGATACAGTTTTAGGAACTGCTCGATTGGCTCCACCATATCGAAGCGTCAGCCGTGGTCGGAATTAGAGTAAAACGGAGTGAAAAACACACCGCCGCCGATATCTAGAATGTGTGGCTCTAGTTTTATTCTGAGTCTTTAATAAGTAAGTATCCCTGCGTTCGTCACAGCGATTGTTTACCTGCGTGCCTCGCGTGAAAGTGAAAACACGCCGTGTTTTTAGAGTGTAAATCCAAATGGAGTGTGACGATAATAATCCCGGGAGACGGGGAACAAGGCGGACAAAGTACGAACACAAATCTCCAAACACTGCTAGGTGTGACTGAGCGACCGAAACAACTCCGCCAGGATTTTTTCGGTCGCTTATTCATTCATGGACAGTTTTTACGAGCGTGACGCTAATAGAATTGCCCGTGAATCTCTTTTTATTTTTGCACTGCATTCTGAGAGCCAATGACTTCTGCTCACGGGAGGGGATCGCAAAATGGCGATGCCGAAAACATATTTCGATCTAGAGATCCTGCTTAATCAATTATTATTGGCCGCTCAAGGTAAGATGGAACAACCCGGCATACAAATTGTGCCTGCGCTATGATACCTAGCATGAAGTCCGATGCTCACACGTCATACCGAGTCCCATCGCAAAATTCATTTTTAGGCCTATGAATGTTTTCGTCCACGTCATTCTTTGGACGTTATTCATTGATGGAAGTCATTGACTCTACGGTTGCAGAGATGTACAGTACGTGCACGTTAAAGTTTATGTAAACTTTTTCTGGGTTGGCATTTTGAGTTTAACTGTCAGCGCGATTACATTTATGGATATTGCCATAGCGTACTACACGAAACCGATGGTGATGCCCATGTCGTGTATGCGCCCTTGCAAAATCAAAAACTTCCGTTACATTCGGGCATACATAGGAGATAATTAAATATACAATTAGTTTATCTTGTACATTGTAATGAGCTTCCGAAATGCCTCCTGACTGGAATCATTATGTTATCAGGTAGAAAGGGAGTCAGTGACATCTAGTTGTCGTTTATTTTCTCCATGTTTGACATTTTTGTCTTTTTAGCCTCTTGATTATTTTTTCCGCACTACATGCGATTCAATGCTAATAAAAGGAAAGGATGTTTGAAAACACTCACGTCCTGATAAAGGGTATTAATATATTTTTCGTCGAGCATCTTGTCCCAGAATCCAACGTGATAGCGTAGATGTTTGATCTACACACATAATGAGAACAGAAAAATTCAGTTATTTGTTCCTTTCAATTATTGTCCGTGACAGGTTAAGAATACAGTAGAAGCTCCTCCGACCTGTTTACCCTTTATTTTTAACCTGTCACCGGTTATAGTTACGAAACGTTTTAGTTATTTTGATTACTAACAGCATTTTGATCTCAATTACCTTTTCAAATATTGCGTCTTTCGTGTCCTCGTCCATCCAAGAAAACGAATGTATCGTCTGAATAAAAGTTTGATTCAATGCTTTTATTATGTCTGTCACCTGTTAAAAAGAGGAAGACGCAGCTTCAATATACCGTAAGAAGAACACTTTCTTGATTTTTAGTGTTATGGGGATTGGTTTTATTTAACGTTCACAATTTTTGAGTGAATTCGTTCACTGAGATCTTGGTATATTTGTGTGGTATACATATCTAAAAGCGAAGGCGCTCGGGCAATCTCATTTTGTGTATTTCTGAACCTCGAACAAGTACCATTATATTTTTGCATGGTCAGCTATAAGTATAGCACTAGAAGCATGTGACGGGCTAAATAGGCCCTTCGTAATGTTTTTTACACCATCGAAAATAATGTTCACCATATGAATCGAGCGTATAACTGGTTAGAGTACACGAGAGGTAATTTTGTTTTTCATTTTGATAACATAATACTAAGGACTTGTTTTCGATACATGTTCACCTTTGAAGGGATACTGAACCGAAATTTCGAGCTCAGAAAGCTAAGGCTGGACTGGATAGGCAGGACACTGCAAAATCCAAATTCATCACTGATATAGCGATATCTCTAACAGATCTCCGTATTTTTGCGAGAAGTGCGCGATTGAACACGGCCGACGAGGTCGACGAAACTACGGCACGCCACGATTCTCATTCTCTCTCCTCCTCGCTACGTCCCTTCCAGTTGGTGAACCGAATTGAGGAGGAGAGAAACAAGGCCGCTTCCCCTCATTCTCAAATTCTGCCAGAGAAGATCGTGACGTCATAGACCTCGCTTGATCGAGCCCTCCTTTCCAAAAGTACGGCCATCCGTTTGCAGATATCGATGCATGAGTGATGTCTTTGGTAGTCTCGTAGCGTCCCGTTCAATGCTTCTGCGGCCTATCTTGCGACAGTTCAAAATTTCGGTTCAGCATACGCTTTAAGAGTATCGTCATTTCGTCCAATATCTCCTGTTAGCTTTACTGTCGAGTCAAGTGCGATATATTATTTTCCTTGTGTGGAGATAGCCTCAAGTAGAACAACTAAAGCACGGTGAAATTAAAAAAATATAAACACTATACACAAAGTATTAAACATCGTGCAACATAGAACACCCAGTTCTTAAAAATTGCACTGCCGGTTTTGCTGGGTATGATTCTTGAGTTGTCTTAATATTTATATTATCGTTTTGTTTGATCGACGTTCACACATCTCACTACACTTGCTTACAATTTGTTTTAGTTTATTTATGCATTCCTCAAAAGCTACCCGAAGGGCATACACGAGTGGGCAATTCAATAGTTGGAGGAACAATATCAGAAAGCAATTAAGTGAATGCCATACAGTTCCATGTGACAAAATAACACTTATATTAAATCCTCATAATATATTAAGCAAGCACGTATTAATTAAAATGTGTTTTTAATAAATTGTGTACATCCTTTTGAAAACGTTCAATAAGAAAGTGCTTATTAAAGCAGCCGTCCTCCAACATGGGCATATCGGAGGTTACGGGCATCCAACAAGAGTGGCTACCAAATGAGCCCGTAATATTTCTCATTTGAGCAGAACGTCCCAAAACAATACTGGAATTTTGATTATTAGGCGACGATATGGACTACGCTATGTTTTGTACACCCGCCTTAATTGCATCGTCTTACCGCAGAACCCCTTTACTGCAGTAATCCTAAATCGTACTGAAATTCCGCTACGAGTGACACGCGATGCACGATCATGTTTATTCCACCGCGCCCTCTCCAACAATCGATACTTCGCACCTTGCGGACCCCGAACCGAGTCGCGCCACTTGTTTTGTTTCCGTGTTTCCTGTAGCCACGACACCGAGCTCTTCCCACGTTCTGTGCAATGCAGAATCTGGATTGAGGCTATTATGGCAATATTGCTTCGCATGCTCCGGCGCTCAAACAAGGTTCAGTTGGAGCCTTCGCGATTTTCCTCCGTGCTGTGGCCTCTGTCAAATGCAGGGTTGAATCGTGGTGTAGTATCGGGGACCTTAAACGTCGGGAAACCGCTTTGCTGTCCACCAGTGTTCTTCTAAATGCGCATGCCTCCTTCTGTCGTCCTCAGTGAGTATCAAATGACGTGTACTGCATCCTCCAATTTCAATGACTGCAGCAATGTCATAAACGTAAACCTCAAGGAAACGCAAAAAACGTGAAATAGTGACAATACAAAAAAATAACGCCATCATGAAGAAAGTGGCGATCTGCCGAAGCCAAGCGGAGGTCGGAAGGTCAGCGAAGATTTAGCAATCAAACGGCCTCTTGTCATACCCAAAACAAAGTGAAGACGGAAAAGGCACCGAAAACGTCTACTGTATGCCAGCAAGATGTACCCTGAGCATTTATCGTGACCTATTGGTATGCTGTCGGATGCGTGGAAGGCAGTAACGGCCGGCACCTTTCGCCACAGTTTTTACCACACGAGATTAACTAAGGGTGCTTAGTCACCACCACCATATTTCGATCATTGTTTTTAGCCCGCTTGAGATTATGAAAATTCCCCGTGGTACATTACTGTGATATTCTATATAACGTAAGCCCTGTTTTTATTTCTCATTGGAGAATCGAATATTTTTTTCCGCAAATATATGAGATATTATTTAGTTGGAACCCGATACAAAATCAATTCTTGGGTCACCGAATTCCGTAGATCTATAACCTACAAAAACTTACTGGGACCTTAAATAAGAGGGTTAGGAGACTACAAGTAGTCTTCTTTTTCAAAGGAGCTGCGGTAACGTCAGAGTGACGCCGAGATCTGATTGGCTTTGACTGAAAGGATAGTGGGTAGACCTCAATGCTAGGTACCTTGAGATCTACCCACTATTTTTTTCTTTCAATCAGCCAATAAGGGCGCGGCCTTCTAACATAATCGTAATTCCTGCGCAAAAAGCAGACAAACTTGCACTCCGCATCGGGAACCAATACAACTGGACTTATTGTAGTAAAAAATAATAAGTTATATTGTACTGATTTTAAAACAATGTTCATGGTGTTATACGGTTATTGTGATTCTTCAATGCGGTAATTATAGTATTATAAAAGCCTTTGCACATTTCAGGATATTAAAATAAAAGGCGTTGAAGGTTATATATATTGATTTATCTTAACCGCTCAATTCATGTTATTGGGTTATGAGATCTGAGAGGCTTCTATATTCGAAATATTTGCCTTACAGTGCCCAACGAAACAAAACAGACCAGCGAAGCGTGTGGCCGCGCGCATATACAGTTACGCTAGGGATACCTAGAGTAAATAAAAGACGAGGCCCTATGGTTGCCTTACGCTAGAGTAACGGTACATGCTTCTTAAGCGTATCAAATAGAGTTCCTTATCGAGGGCGAGCACTCCACTGATCTCTTCTGTTTCCTAAAGCTCTGTGACTTATTAGGGGCTTTAACTTTTTTTTTATTGTTGCCATTCTTATATGCTTACCTCTGTTTTAGCACTTGCATTAAAGTATGATTGAAGATAAACGTATTCCACAGCAGGTCGCATAATCCCCGATTCTCCGGCTAGAAAATCAAGGCATAGCTCGGGTCTCGCAGTATAGGTGACCTCGGTGTCCGAATCTCTCCTAAACATATCCACGAATGCTTTGTGTACTTTGTCGCCGGAGAATTGAGCCAGATTGCTTATGATTTGCCAGCCGAGATAATTCTCGAGAATACGCCTATAAAACATATATTAATCAAATCAGGGATAAGTATATGATCAAAAAATAATTAAAACAATAAAAAACATTAAAACATATCTCGTTCGGATTGAAAAAAAAATTTAATATTTGTCCTTTCTAACAGGACTGAGGCATGCAGGTCCTACACTATATTTATTTTTTTGAGCGCGCGATGTCCCCTTACGCCATTCATTAGAGCTATAATCTGTACATTAGTACGGTATAAGTGTTCGTGCATTTTAGATCCTTTATCGCCCCTCCTATGCCATGTGGGAACTATTTTTTTGTAGATCCAGCCGTCACTCGGATGTGCTGCACAAACATTTCACGACAAAATTTACTTTGAAATGGATGCAGACGCGCTTGATTTGGTGACGCCCAGATACGAGTTCACATACTTAAAAAATAATTCAAGTTACGTTTTTGGGGGACAATTTATTAAACATACGCACTCGTCCAAGGTCGATATATAGTGTATCATGATAGGCCACTGTTTCCTCATCTTTGACTAGTATCTTGAAGTTTTCGTGTAATTTAATAACATGATGAGGAATATCTTTTTCCATTATTTTTCGCAATGGGAACTGTAAAAGCAAAACATGTACACTTTCTGTATTAATGTCATAAATGAAAACAAATATTATCAGACAAATTATAACCGAAATCTTAGTTTCAGTTATTTCGGAGCACAGGACGATAAAAAAATGCGATGGAGGAATGAGATCACCATGCACAATATTAAAGGCGGGTGCGCAAAGCAGAGATAGAGGTAAAAGACACACGAGGGACATAGGAGGGTTGTTTGAGATATAATAACCCTCCCCGGGAAAGATTTCGCGCTCTGGACTGGACTTCCCGTGTCGAGAAATGTCATTTGGAATAAGTTTGCAGTTTAGAATGAACTTCGTCATTGCCGCGGAGTGCCCTGAACAACTTCAATGTGGCGTAATATCTCTGCTCGACAACATTCCCTGTCCCACTGCCCGCGTCTCCTTGCACACATTTTTAGAAACGTGACTCTGCAAATCTACTCCACCGACCCTACGCGCTGGATTTGGCACTGTTAGAGTTTCATCTGTCCCCTGCGTTCAAACGACATGTGCAACGGCAGCATGTCCACAGTTACGACATGGTCATAGACGCTGTGCGAGGGTGATAAGAGGATAAAAAAGCCGCTTATCTACACCGCAAGCAGTCATATTTGCTTGACCTTTTCTGTATACTTTTACTTGTTCCAGGTTATGATGCCATGCTCTTTTTTTTTTCATCCCGCATACCCAATTTGTTAACTTACGTGGCTCGAGACGGAGTAAACGAAAGCAATATAGAAGCCCTTCGTATGAGGACGCCGCCATCTTGAATCGTGGAACTGCCTATATGCGGGGAAACGTTCTTTTGCTGCCGCCAGGTCACTGGAAGTAGTTGGTGTTTTAATCGCTCTCGCCAATCATGTTTTCCCCCTTCTGTATTATTTTACTTCTATCAAGTTGTAATGCCTTGGCTTAATGTCATCTTTCATACCGGATTTGTAAACTACGTGGCTGGGGACATGAGTAAACGAAAGGGGTCTTTAGACGCTTTCTACGCGGGCGCCGCCATCATGAATAGCGGAACTTCCTTTATCCGGGAAAGCGTTGCTTTGCTGCCCCCACACCACTGGAAGTTGTCCACGTTTTAATCACTACCCTCTATCATGTTTGTTTTGCCTTTTTATATAGTTATACTTGTTCCAAGTTGCAATGCCTTGCTTCTTTTTATCCCGCATACTGGATTTCTCAACTACGTGGCTGGATACCTAGGGTGAACGAAAAACGCCAGCACACCTTTGCAAGTGGGATCCTAGCTTAACTTCTGACCGCGCTCAAAGTGAGGCAGACCTACGTTTCTCCAGGACGTTCGCTGTATTCGTACAATGCTGCAAAGTGCCTCCTGCTAAAGCACTGAGCTCTGAGAGAGACTCGATGATTTTTTTAAACATTGAGGTACTGTATTGGATTGCGAAAAAGCAAGGACAATTGATTGAAATACACAAACCAGTAACAAACCGAACATTCTGAAAAATATCTAGCCTCGAGGCGCATATTATAATGAGCCAGAACCTCCTTCACCTCTTCACTGCAACAAGCTAGTCCTTCGAAGTTGGAAATAGTCCGCTACCAAGGTGCACGTCAGGCTGAAGTCTTCGGGGAACAGTGCACGCCGCTTATCCGCAAGAAGTACATGACCAGCTGGACGCACAAAGAAACATTCGTTGGTGGATCGCTTAGGGGAATGCGTTGGCATAACCCTTGAGAAAAGCCATACAAGTCCCGTCGGAAACGCTAACGCTGACCCGGTCACTTTACTGCTTGACTTTTTCTTCGCTTCCTGAATTTTTTGCGGCCTCTCTTGGTTTCGTTACGGGTCAGTGCTAGCATTTCACGAAGGGGGACGCGGATGGCGTTTCGCAAAGGGCCATGCTAATAAATTCGCTAAGAATCCGCCAATGGATCTTCGTCTAATTTCTTTTTCCCGGCGAAGGGCTCGCCGAGCTTGCTTCGACCCACCCTTTGCCGCACGCAGACCCGCGTGGGCGTGCCGGTTCTTGCGCCACCTTGCGGCCAGCCGAGCTAGGCGCTGCCTCCGCTCCTCTGTCTCGTTCGCCCGCCTTGCACGGTTAGCAGCAGCATCCGCTGCCTGAGGCTGCTTTCGCTGTCCACCCGTTTCCCGCGTGCGCATTGGCTTCCGCCCCGTGACGTCGCGTCCTCTCTCTATGACCTTCACTGCTCTCCTCCTTTCTACGCGGCGCGCTTCCATTTCCTCTGTTTTGTCCGCAGACGGATGGCGTAATCTTTTGTTTTGTTATGTAGGTACTAATGGTAACGCATTATTAACACGGCTTTATTCGAACAAGTGCCGCAATCCATTGCCGGAGCCCAGCTTTCGTGCGCCTTTTGCTGCGTCAACGTCTCTCTCTTCACGCCCACACGTCACTGAGCTCTTAATGGCTACTGCATTTCCGGGGTGATCCAGGTTCCTGCACCTGAACGACGTGGCCCATAGCTCACCCAAAGGTGGGCAAAAGTTACGGGGCGCCAGCATCGCGCAAAATGGCAGCGCGCAGGAGCCTATCTTGCAAGTGTTTATGCTTGAACATGTTGCGGCAAAGTGTAGCGCCTGCTTTTATTCTTTGCCGCTGTCACGTGCGCGACCTTTGTCTGGGGGAGACCCGGAGCGCGCTCGTTTCACAAGCAGAGCGCCACTTTACGTCTGGGCATGGAGTTCTTTCCCGTCGGGAGTTACACTGAGGCATTCGAGCAAGAAGCTCGGCTGGCGCAGGTGTCCATTCAGTGAGGAGACGAACGCAGCATCCACATTTGGCTGGCAGTCGGCCTGTCGACTTCGTTGCCGGCACTTTGCCGGAAATGGCAAAGAACCATATAACACATTTTGCGTATATAATACCTCCCCCTCCCCCCCCCCCAAAAAAAAAAGCTATAATATACAATTGTATTCATAATAAAAAATCCTCCTCTACTATGTTTGCGCTGCTCTCCGGTTTTATAGCTTAAAATGTGAAGTCTCTTCACTTTCACGAAGGATCCCCCACCCTTCCCCAACCCCCCCAGGGAGGAACATGTTTTATTTCTTGTGCAGCGCAACAGATGGGGGCTACTCAGAACCTCGCCCTTTTCCGCCCTTGGTCAGCGCCTCCACTAATTTGCCAGCAAGATTTTCTGCTTTTTCTAACAATGTTTTCATGCTGTGCAACATTGCAGTTCGTTGGCGCCTTCTGAAATGGACTGACAAGTTATGCTCCTGCCGGTAGGTTATTTAGTAAGCCGCGTGTTCTCTTAGTTCTTTCAGTACTGTAACGGCCAGTTTGGTTTATATTGCATGTATCGCATGATAATCAGATGCTATTTAAAAATTATTACTCACAAGCGGCACATTAGTGCTCACATGCCGCATGTTAACGCCCCATCTCTCTGTGTGTGCAAGCAAGAAAAGCGAAATGTTCCTAGGGCGAAGAATCGGTTGCATTGGCAAATGAAAAAGAGGTAACCCCGCATTTTAGAAGTATAAAATTGAGTGAGTGGTAAACATAGTAGTGTAGAGAAAAGGAGGGCTTTAATAATAATACAGTTGTTGTTAGTCCAGCGTTCGCAAAGTTTCTCTTAGTTTCATTGCCTTTCTCTCCATGTATGTCCAGCTCATTCTATTCAGAAGCATGAATTGTGACGCCACAAAGTCAGGTGACGGCATGAAGTCATGTGACGTAAGGATATCACGTGACATCAGGGTGACGTCACGGTGTCATGTGATACCATACTGTCATGTGATGTCGCGCTCCTTCGGCAAAGGTTCTCCGCCACAGTTTTCTCATAAGATTCGGCTGATAAACACATCCTTTGTTAATAAAGTTCCTAATAAATAGACGGCGTAGATTACCCTCCTCAAGTTGGGGAATGCTACCCAGGATTACGATTGGATAGTAATGACGAGTAGTCGATGGAGGACGTGACGCGAGGACGCCTCGAATTTAATTTGTTTCTGTTTAACGTCACAGAAGACGCATGTGGAACCGCTGATGCGACTTATCTTCAGGTTAGAAAAGCAAGACCGATATAACTTCTTCGCTTTTATGACGGTGCATATAAAATGACGATCTAAAACGCGATCATAGACATAGGGCGGCTGTTTATTTGAACTTTAAAACAACACAAATAATGTATGAATGTCTACCTACTCACAAATCCGCTGAGAGTGATGTGAGAGTTTGCTTGAGTATGTAGGAATAAAGTTTTCTGAGCATAAAAATAATGATAAAGAGTGAAGCAACTTCAAAATGCGAACTTCGTCGTTGCCTTTCTTTGTATATAAAACAATATTTTAGAGGAATACAGCACTCAGAGCTTACTTGACCTAGAAAATAAACTGATCTTACAAATCATGCAAGAGAAACTCTCCGCGGGCCTACGCTTTAGCTTTTCTGCTGATCCATAAATGACCTCCTACTCTATCCAAGTGTGCTTATTTTATGAAAAATTATTTTGTTTTATATGTAGGGAAGTTAAACAGAGTCATGAGTTGGGATGTTCGTTTTTCTTAACACTGTAGAGAGATACAAAATGTAAATTGGCTTACGCACATCGAACTTATCTTCAAAATCTTGAATTTGAATATCGTCTATGGTTTCAGTTCTATTTGAGTTTACAATCTGTAAGAAAAATAGCAGAATACATGGGACGGTGGAGCATGACAGTAGGGCGTTCTAAAAAAGCCTTACATTTGCTACTCAGTTTCCACCTTCAAAATTTCAATTGCAATATCAAAGGTACTACAACACTCAAGAACGGGCGGAGCGTCGTTATGCAGAGCATCAAATAGCGTGCGTAACGGTTCAGTTTTGTAAAACTCGATATCTTTGCAATCCGAATCCACTTGTTAAATCCTCATGAATGGGTAGTTTTTGTGCTCTGGCTGCAAAAAAAAAAAAAGACGTTGTTAGTCGAGTTTTAAATTCTTTGAATCTGTAACCATTGGGAATGAAATATTAGCGTGCCAAGGTCACTAAATTACGCCTCAAGTTAGAGAATACAGGTTAGAAGTTTTACGCTTAGTATGTCCTCCTTGCACCAGTGTTCTAAAAATCCCGTGGCGATATACAGTATAAGGTGGGCAAAATAATAGTATAGGCACGTTCCTTCCGCCCCATCTGCACCTGCGAGCTAGAATTCCTATGCTCCATAGTCTTCGCTATGTCATCCGCAACATTGCGGAATAAACTATTGTGTAAGATTGGCTCGACGGCTGCATCAATGCAGATGAAAAGTTATATTTTGAAAAATTCTATCTTACGGGCAATCCGGGAGAAGCGGAGCACTGTAGAAAATGAATCAAAGCAGTTCCGCGGTGTACAATGCAATGTTTAAAGGATTTTCTTTTCCGCGTCGTCCATTTTATTTTTACTTAAGCTCCGTAATGCAAATTTGCCTGCAACTGATACCCCCCCCCCCCTTAAAAAAAGAAATGAAAAAAAATGAGTATAGTTTTGTCTTTTTGGATGACAGACTCGATGCGACAGAGCATGATCTCTCAAAGCAAACAAACTACGTATTTAATTTTGTTTTGTTTCTTTGCATTAATCCTTTTGGTCTTAATTTTTTTTGGCTGAATGGAGCGTTTTTGATCCTTACCGCCGATCCTTAGAGAGGATATTAATCACTTAGCGGATTATTTGTGTTTCTCTTAACAACCGCCGTTATAACCATTCGGGAGCAACTTTTCTCCATGCGGGAATAAATAACGTCGTTATTGGTAGGTAACCTTATAATTAAGGAGTAACTTCGTTTTTTGTTGATACATTTTGGACAGTTCATAGAAGAAACTAGAGGGTGAAGAGAAAGTAGATGAAATAAAGGAGAGTGACTCCTGTACGACGCACAGTGCGACATAGAAAATAGGTTTTCTTTTTTTTTTTAGTGAATTTTTTATTTTATTTGTTATCTAAGGAGTAGGTAAAGGATTTCTGCAAAGCATGTCTGCATCACTCAGAAAGACACATTGGCGACTTTTCGTAATATCCGTCTTTGCTGAAATTCTGCACCTGCGCGAAATATTGAAGCCAGACCTTATTAAAAAAATGATGCTTGTGGGGTTAGAAATCCGTGAAAGAGGCATCCATCAGTACCTCCCGCAAGTCTGAAAAAAGCCGACACCGCTTTTTTCGTCTACGAAGCAAATTTCAACCGCAGTCTATAGAAAAGACAACACCACTCACGCTCTGCAAGTATATTTATTCTGAAGCTCCAAGCTACATTTATGTGTTAATTGGAACAAATGTATATAAATAAAATCGACAAGATACTTCAATATATAAAAAAATAACATTCCTTTGCCTACTATGCTGAGTACACTGGTTGAGATGCCTGAAACAGGTGCAGTGAACATAATAATGTAAACTGAGCATTTCTAACAACCGTCCTATTAGAGAGACCCTGAAAATGATGAATATCAGCTGAGGTAGAAAGGAAGGATGTACTGCTGAGGAGTTCCTCGTCTCAAAACTGAAAGCTTAGTCTTATGGCAACGCATTTTGCTTATAAATTAGAACGCGTAGTACAAAAGACAAAAGGTAGGTGGTGGTGACCTGTAAATGCAGTTCCCATCAGAATCAATTTCCAATCAGCAGACACTGCAATGATGTTTTGCAGATATGATGAAAACCAACTTGAAGCCCTTTAATTCGAAAATCTCGTCAGCTCTATTCAGAAATGAACAGCACCCGCTAGTAGCCGAATAGGTTCCTAGGACACCAAGTGCTGCCATCATACAGGTTAGCTCTAATGTTTTCTTGTATGGTAGATAATGCCATTTATTCTGTTGTGCCCACAATGTCTTTCTTATGAATGATCTGTCATTTGAAAACGAAATTACCAACGTGTTCTAGAAGAGTATAGTTCAAAATTATGCCAAATTTGATTAACTGATTTTAAAAGTATGTGGCATTAATCCCCCCCCAGAAAAAAATGCCACCACTGCTTGAACACTGATAGATTTCAAAAGCACTTTAAGAAATTTTGTCCGCAAATGTGATGTGATATTCCTCAAAAATTTAGTTGCACATATCATGTTCCTTGCGGTTTCGTTGCTTAAACTAACACTTGTGTTTAGTGATTTGTGTGCATATTTGCTCGACCTATCTTTTGCCACGTTCTCACCAGTGACGTGGCCATTCATAATTCAATGGTGTACCAGGACTTTTATTCGGTGTATGCATTTGTGGAGTGTAGGAGGATTTGTGGGTGGGTGGTGGTTGGGGTAGGGGGTGGAGAGGGGGGAGCGGTGGCGGCTGATGGAGCCGGGCGTGAAGAAGGCACCATGCTGATCCGAGTGATCGCCTACATTTTGGGCGGGATGGCGTAGAGGGTTCGCTCTTTTATCACTGTTGGTGTGTGGCGTTCGACGTTAAAATGCGAAATCAGGATCTCCAAGGTCAGCATATGTTCCAGGAGTAGGAGCGGATCAGGTATTTATTGGCTTCCTCGGCCAAACACCGGGATTCATTCCAATCTCGTTACCTCAAAATTGAAAATATAAATGGCTGAGTTAATTACTCTTGCACACTGCACAAACACCAATAGTAGCATATTAGGGCATAAGATACTTAAGCTATTGTTTGTAGCGGGACTTCCATACTTTTTGTCATCTTACCATTTGCTACGCGTGTGATCACATGTTTCTAAGAGTCTGATTATTCAGTAGGCGGTGTTAGGTGGTTTATGTTTGTATTATTTAAAGTTGTTAAAGATTTTTTTCTTTTTTTTAGTTTCTGCATTAACGCTTAAGGGTTATTTAGTTGGAATCCTGGACGTTTACTAAAGACCATCCCTACAAGCCGTTTTTGCTGCATTCTGGGTCTCATCATCTCATCTCATGGCAGGTTTGATACTCAAGTATTCAGCAGGTAAGAACAGTGAGCTAATTTATCTTGGGCTTATCTTCGCATTTGGGCACTTAATGGTTTTTAATATTTTTTTGTATATATGTTGCTCGCGTACTTCCGAGAGTAAATTGAGGTTATACCTAAAGTATAAATTAGAGTGACACACACGGTACTCG
Organism: Ixodes ricinus; assembly: GCA_037355805.1. Lineage (NCBI taxonomy): Eukaryota > Metazoa > Arthropoda > Arachnida > Ixodida > Ixodidae > Ixodes > Ixodes ricinus. The sequence goes on from JAZHYW010003969.1 coordinate 48,486, forward strand.
CTTGTGTCATTTCCATGTGTTTTTGGAGTTTTCGTGTTCGTGGGTTGTTTTTCTCGCGTTCAATAAAAAAACGCCCACGATATCATCCTAAAAATAACTTCGACACAAAATATTTTTACTTTTGCCGGAGTCTCGTTGGAGCAATAAGATTTGGCAATAAATTGAAACATTTGATTAACACTTGGAAGGTGCATCACATTAGATTTTTTTATAGTGTTTTTTATTTTTATAATCGTGTTTCGTGGAGTGCTTTCTACTTCTCACGCTTTCTTTGATTTCAGCGAGCTGATGTCTCACAAAAATTATGATCGACACTGAATATACTTGTGTTGAAGCGAGTGTATTTGAGTGTGGAGGCTGCAATGGCTTACTAGGAAGTTGTAACATAATCACATTGTTATTGTTATAAAAAACTAGGTTGTTTTTTGCTTTTTGCTACATGCATTGCACGTGTGTAGAGCCTACCGCTGCAATTTACGAAGGGAGCTCGGCAAGGCTTGAAATGTCTTAACCTAAAAATAAATAAACAAAAGTACATTGCGATCTTCAAGCGAGCATAGTGAAACCCATCTACGGTACCAGAGCTGACTTTTTTTGTCTACATATTTGCCACGTCATTCGCTCGAGCATACTCCATATATTCAGCAATTTTCGCACGCACATGCTTTACGGAAAACTTGACGCTCCAGACATCTTAATGACATCACCCCTAGAGAAGGCAAAGCTAGACCCTTTATCAAGTGGTCTTAACGCCGAAAGCTGTTGAGTGCACCTAAATGGAGGCATTTGTTATTACCCTCTAAAGGAGGTAAACAGCTCTCAAAACATGTAGTCTTACCCCTATAGAAGGGAAAAACCACACGTTAATAGCTGTGATGTCGCACCCAAGGAGGTACAGCACGCTCGAAACATATGGTCTTATCCCCAAAAGGAGGTAAAAAACAGCCCCTTGGAGGCACATATATTTTACCCCAAAAGGCCTGAATTTACTTCGTTAGAGAAGCAAAGTTAACCCCTAAGGCTCTAAGGTTATACCTATATCAGAAAATAATTTTATTTTATTAACAGACGACCATGAAGGCAATTTTGTGACTTTTTGGGGAAAAGATTGTTTTTCTGATTCTCCAGGGACATGGCAATATGCTCAATATTCCTTACTACTGTTCCATAAAGCTTATTATTTCGTATAACATATATCAACGAAATCGAAACTAATGATCGTCTTTCCTGCCATACAAATTCTCTTAAAACGGAGGTTACGTATCGTTACCCGTCGGTTTCGGTAGAATCTAGCGGTCATGAGCGTAGAAGGCGCAGTGAGCTATAGGGGCGCTTTGTGGTTCGAAAGTGTTTTACCGCGTTGCGATTACAAGCAATCCGAAAATTCGTGCTTCGCATGCCGCTTGCCGACTCCTCCCTGAATAGGTTACTACGCTTCACTCCAAGCTGCGAAATAACCTCTTGACTCACGGCCGTTTGACGACAAAACAGCGCGGTTAAACTATTAAAACGGAACTGTGTGTGGACCTTATTCCTTGTCGACGTCATTTATTGCCAATCGCGTTGCGAGAGGCGCTACCTCAATACGAAGAATAATAATTGTTGTGTGTAGCTGTTACGTACCAAGTGAAACAGAACACCGTGACAAGCTCAACGCGAACGCCATCAAATTTGCTAACCAAAGACATGACACAAGTCCGCATGGTCCTGCTCGGGAAGGCTCGGCGTAAAAGCGAGGAGTCTTGGGTTCGCGCAGGGCCGTTTACGGATTTCATCATTCCTACATATTCGCGCACTAACACTTCAGTATCAAGACATGGCACAAGTATGCCTGGTCCTGCTTGAGGAAGCTCGGCGTAAAAGCGAGGAGTCTTGGGATCGCGCAGGGCGTTTACGGATGTCATCGTTCCCGCATAGTCGCGCACAACACTTCAGTATGCACAGGCGCAAAAGAGGTCTCGTTGAATGAATGGATGAATGAATGTGCAGGATATATCGCGGCGTGCCAGACGCGGTACTGAAAGAAGCCTTTGACGTGAACCCGGGCGAGAGCAGTGCGTCAGTCTGGAACGATTTTTACAGTTCTATTCACGCGTGGAACGAAGAATCGCGCTGCAAAACAGACAAACCTCAATGATGCGCCATTTTTGTTTTTCTCGTGAGAAAACAAACTTCCTTATATTATTGCCACATTGAACGCTTTTTAAGTTAGTACTCAACAAATATTCACGAGTGAAAAGTGCTCTGTTATATGAGTCTACGCGTCAGCGGACTGAAATAGTATTTTATATCTCTTGCGCAAGATGCCTTTCTGACAGAAGTATATGGTTTTACTTGTTATTCAATTAAAAAAGAAACTTACAACTTTGATTGAAAACTGAGACGAACGTACTTCGTTCACTTTTACCAATCGTCTGTCAAGCCTCGATTGATGTCACGGTCTATGTGATTCAAAAGCTGGATAAATTATTTTTCAGAGTCTAGGGGTTGTTGTCATCTGTCCCAGTGTGATTTTTGCACTAACTGTTAAATTAAAGTTTGCAGCGCGCAAGCACCACATTAGACTAAAACGTCGTCAAAATTACCAGGATGTCGCCTAACGTCAATCTCAATTTTTGAACTGAACTTACAAATCCTCCCAGGCAGCACACTTTCTTGGGCCAGCTTGGACCAATATTGGCGCTTGATTGTAGTAAGCGGGCCCAGCATCGCCCAAGGAATACGATCGTCCGCCAGCCCGGCACTTCATTGTATTTCCTGGCCCAAGGTTTCCATGCTACAGCCAGGGAAGGGCTTCCTTGGCTGGAGCTCGCATTTTCCCGGCCAGGGCCGGCCGATATAGACAGACCACTGCCAGGAAGTGCGTTTCCTTGGCTGGAGCTCGCATTTTCCCGGCCAGGGCCGGCCGATATAGACAGACCACTGCCAGGAAGTGCGTTTCCTTGGCTGGAGCTCGCATTTTCCCGGCCAGGGCCGGCCGATATAGACAGACCACTGCCAGGAAGTGCGTTTCCTTGGCTGGAGCTCGCATTTTCCCGGCCAGGGCCGGCCGATATAGACAGACCACTGCCAGGAAGTGCGTTTCCTTGGCTGGAGCTCGCATTTTCCCGGCCAGGGCCGGCCGATATAGACAGACCACTGCCAGGAAGTGCGTTTCCTTGGCTGGAGCTCGCATTTTCCCGGCCAGGGCCGGCCGATATAGACAGACCACTGCCAGGAAGCGCGTTTCCTTGGCTGGAGCTCGCATTTTCCCGGCCAGGGCCGGCCGATATAGACAGACCACTGCCAGGAAGCGCGTTTCCTTGGCTGGAGCTCGCATTTTCCCGGCCAGGGCCGGCCGATATAGACAGACCACTGCCAGGAAGCGCGTTTCCTTGGCTGGAGCTCGCATTTTCCCGGCCAGGGCCGGCCGATATAGACAGACCACTGCCAGGAAGCGCGTTTCCTTGGCTGGAGCTCGCATTTTCCCGGCCAGGGCCGGCCGATATAGACAGACCACTGCCAGGAAGTGCGTTTCCTTGGCTGGAGCTCGCATTTTCTCGGCCAGGGCCGGCCGATATAGACAGACCACTGCCAGGAAGCGCGTTTCCTTGGCTGGAGCTCGCATTTTCCCGGCCAGGGCCGGCCGATATAGACAGACCACTGCCAGGAAGTGCGTTTCCTTGGCTGGAGCTCGCATTTTCCCGGCCAGGGCCGGCCGATATAGACAGACCACTGCCAGGAAGCGCGTTTCCTTGGCTGGAGCTCGCATTTTCCCGGCCAGGGCCGGCCGATATAGACAGACCACTGCCAGGAAGTGCGTTTCCTTGGCTGGAGCTCGCATTTTCCCGGCCAGGGCCGGCCGATATAGACAGACCACTGCCAGGAAGCGCGTTTCCTTGGCTGGAGCTCGCATTTTCCCGGCCAGGGCCGGCCGATATAGACAGACCACTGCCAGGAAGCGCGTTTCCTTGGCTGGAGCTCGCATTTTCCCGGCCAGGGCCGGCCGATATAGACAGACCACTGCCAGGAAGCGCGTTTCCTTGGCTGGAGCTCGCATTTTCCCGGCCAGGGCCGGCCGATATAGACAGACCACTGCCAGGAAGCGCGTTTCCTTGGCTGGAGCTCGCATTTTCCCGGCCAGGGCCGGCCGATATAGACAGACCACTGCCAGGAAGCGCGTTTCCTTGGCTGGAGCTCGCATTTTCCCGGCCAGGGCCGGCCGATATAGACAGACCACTGCCAGGAAGTGCGTTTCCTTGGCTGGAGCTCGCATTTTCCCGGCCAGGGCCGGCCGATATAGACAGACCACTGCCAGGAAGCGCGTTTCCTTGGCTGGAGCTCGCATTTTCCCGGCCAGGGCCGGCCGATATAGACAGACCACTGCCAGGAAGCGCGTTTCCTTGGCTGGAGCTCGCATTTTCCCGGCCAGGGCCGGCCGATATAGACAGACCACTGCCAGGAAGCGCGTTTCCTTGGCTGGAGCTCGCATTTTCCCGGCCAGGGCCGGCTGAGATAGACCGGCCACTGCCAGGATGTGTGCTTCCCTGGGGATTCACTGAGATTCCCTGGCCCAACCAATACAAGAAACAGCCAGCGTTCGGCCATGTTGCCAGACCGCATATTTGTTCCTTCAAAGAAAAGTAGAAAAACACATACTGCAACATTATCATCACCAAGACTGGCTCGCCCGTGAAGAGCCACCCTGGTCCGAGTTCTTTTACCCATATAGCCAGAGCCAATGTCGAGCGAACATTCCCTGGCTGTTCTGAATGTTGAAGGAACGTTAAAACACCACTCAGAACGTTCTAGGAACGTTCTTATGCGAACATTCCCTACAAGGTAAGCTTCTCAACATTCTAGGAAGATTCGTTGGCGAACATTCGTATGCACTATGTTCTCGGAACATTCGCCTTCGAACATTCATGTGAGCAACATTCTTGGAACGTCGCTTGCGAACATTCCTAGAATTTTCGCAGGTGAAGCCAACTTTACGGAGCTCTCACGCAATCTGTGGTTCGGAAGCAGCCACGTGGCCTGGGCTGTATTTACCCCGTATATCCAGGATTGGCTGACCCGGAAACAGCCACCCTGGCCCAGGCTGTATTTACAGGATGGAGCCCAGATTGGCTAGACGGGGAATTGCAGCTTACTGCCAATCTTGGCATGCCAGGTTGGCTCTAGCTGAAGCCTTGGTGCAAAACAAGCATGGCCCAAGGAAAGTTTCCTTGGCTGCCCAACCTGGCGCGAGCTGTAGAGCCAGGGTATTGTGCTACTTGGGCTCTTCATTGTTCTTTAGAAGAGGGGTTCACTGCGACAAGTCAGTTACATTCTTAGGAGATAATTCATACACCCTTTTTTTAGGATGTGTGGAAGTGTTGCGGGAAGGCGGGATCGATCTTATAGAAACACTTTCCTACTGTTTCCGCCGTTCCGCAAAGCACAGCACCCTCCCAAGAGACTCGAAGTTCAGCACAGAACACTACACTCGGCGTAGTGGAGTGCAAACAACGTTCTAGGAAACCTCAACTCCCTGTTAGCGTTAGGTGTTGCGAAAAACTGAATGTATAATACGTGACTCAAAACGAGGGAACAACGCCAATAATACCACTCTCAGAAAAAAAGGTGTATTCTTACACTATTTGTCCCATATAATACACCCCAAGACTTCAGATGGACCTACAGCGCAAGGACGTCGATCTGGCGGTACTAACTTTCACGAGGGCCCTCGTCGAATTGAAGTTTTGGGGTGCATTATATGGAACAAAAGGGTGTAAGGTGCCACCTTTTTTTTAGAGTGCATAGGTTTCATGCGCACGAGAAGTCTGTCGTCGTAGGCGCATGTACGCGGGATACTCCTTCATGACTTCGCCGACCCGTTTTAGGCCGAGGCGTTAATCCTCCCTTTTCCACAGAAAACAGCCAACTATTCATGAGGTGGCTTCTATAACTTTAAAAACGTTTCTTTAACTTAATTCCTGTGTACACCACATATTTTGTTAAGTCGCAAAAGCACGCCACTTGCGTAAGCGGTCGCTTCCACGTGGGAACATATACGTTGTTAAAACGACTGCAAGAGTCGCGGATGGCGTGAAAGACGGTAGCGCCATAGCGGTAGGTACAAAACTATAAGACGCGAGAAAAAGTGTAATGTTAAACGTACGTTGATAGTGTATGAACAGCACGTGGCATCCTGGCAGAGAATGATGTCCTTGCCCTTTTAGTGTCTTCCCTAATTTGTTTCTACTTATTTAACACGGCAAATATTAAATAACGCATAGGGCAGATGCCCAGCATAACTACATTATACCACGTCACGCTCACTTACTTGGAGACGATACTCAGAAGGAAAAGAGGATTCCTTCACCACAGCATAATCTAATAAGGGTTTAAGTCCTGTTTCTTGCAGCAGTTGGCCAAGGCTCTTTTTTACATTGTCGACCTCAGTGCGTTTTCGTGGCCAGTTACTAATTCCATGTTCCAAAAGTGTCCTTGTAACATCACGTTTCCAAATATCATCCGACGTATCTGGAAGGATTGTTGTACCCTTTGTTTCATTGAGGAAGCTTCCTTAACTTACACAGTGAAATGTGCATATAACGTTTAAACATTTATAAAAATATTATAAGGCCGTTTCATTTTCTACAATAGTCGTAGCATTCGGTGTGGTATTCACCAAAACAACCCCCCCCCCCCCCCACCTTTATTAGGAATAGCTTCAAACAATGCAAATGCTCTGCTCACCACGTTGACAAGCCTTGTAGGCCATGCTGACCTTCTGAGTGACCATCTGGTCCGGCAGCGTCTTGAGAGTGAGAGTTAGAGGTACGTAGCGTGTCCGTGATAGGGCAGCTGCAAAACAGGTGAAAACGTGTATGAGCGATTAAAAATATTGCAATAGTGCCTTTCCACGACTATTGGCTCATCAATACGAGTCATATTTATTTACTTTCATTGTCGCGACTCCTGCTGTGGGCGCGTGCGTGCTTTTGATTATACTCAAGTTTTGATGAACCAAATGGCTATTCTATTCTGCTCGCACAGTAAAGCAAGGTATTATATACGCCCAACAATATGTTGGTGATCCCGATGCTGGGGTGGCGCTTTAAAGAAGTGGCGTTCATAGGTCTCATAAAGTGTCGCCTTACGAATTACGATATAGACGGGTGTGTGTTTATTTTTTAAAGGCATGCAAAGACGTGCGAGTCTCAGGTAAAAGCAAGAAACAAGCGCTAAAACTGGGGCCATGCCAATTGTTATTTTTTGGGAAATAAACAAAATGCAGTCAAAACCAATGTGGTGGTTCTTACTGCAGAAGAACCAGTGGAAGAAAAGGATATCATATTGGTATCTTTTTATTACTTGCATTTTGCCCAACTTAACGCTTGCCCAGTCATTTGGTAATTTCACACAAACTAAACTTGCTAAAGAAAAAAGAATATTATTTGTTTATTTATGCCAACTCGTGCTTTCATATCTTTACTAAAACGTTTAACACGTTAATAAACTAATGAAAAAAATTCCATCGCAATTTGCTAAACAAGGTATTCGGTCTGTTCAAAGGACCATCATTGTCACGTTGGTAACACATGGAAGTTAGAATTTAGAAACTAATTTGTTTTGGCCTATGAAGCTGATTCAGCAGCCTCACTTGAGAGAAGATTGAACGTCAAATCTTTAAACATCCACGTCAGGTTAGAGATAACCCTAAATTACCTGTTTTCGTTTGGCTCACGAGCATGGCCACAGACAGGGCTTTCCAAAAGTGAAGTGGGGTTCGTAAAACCCTGCTTTACCAGAAATCAAAGTCAGTTCAGATATAAGCGGCAGCCATTTTCGCTGCATCCTAAATGAGAGCGACAATGATTCCCTCGAAAAACCTATGCGCCGTTCACTGCGTGGTAACCACTGTAACGCCATGACAGACCAAAAAAAAAAAGGTATTTTAGTTAAGCTTTTTGCAGAAGACGGAGAAAGCCGATCATGGCAAATAAAAAGAAGATTCCTGCGAATGACGAAGCTCAGAATACGATCAGACTACATAAAATTATGCCAAAATTGCTGCTGTTGCTGCGCTGATTCTCGGCAAAATACGTTGGGATTTAGTGAAAGGTTTCCTACTGAGCAAAGGATTGAAATTGCAACCTCGCGACGGTCCGCATGCTGTTGTGTTTGGAGAGCCAGTCTCTTATCCCGGGCGTGGGAGGTTTCAGATACAGCCACCACAGCTACCTCGCTTTTCCAGTCCCGAGGCGCGTCACTCGGAAGCCTTGCCAGAAAACTCTCCCCTTCGTGTAAGAGGGAAACTGCACGTAATGAACGAACGAACGGAGCGAAAGAGCACAGCGGGAACAGCGTACCGCGTCGCGGTCTCACTGCCAGTTCCCTCTCGTCCAGGCCAGTCCAAATCAGTCCAAACGGAAGACGACTGAAGGCACCAAAACAATAAATGCTAACGCATAAAAAAGAAGAAACAGCGATGAGTGCAGGGAACATGTGAAAGACGTGGCAGTCACTGGTTCATTGTCACTTTGCACATTCCATTTCGCAGAGCTTATAGAACACGGTCCAAAATCCTAGCACACGGCGATAAAAATGGGAAACGATACTCTCAAACGCAGGATCTTGTGACGAGAAGGGCTGCGCCTAAACCGACTATTTTTGCTTTTAACATCACTCTTGGCATCGGTGTTGTTCATGGAGCTTGGTAACTATGCATTTCTGAAGTTCTTGCACTACGATACGTCCGAAGGTTTCTAAAAGAAAACTGGAGTCTAGCAAAAAGCGCCACTCCTCTACTGTGTCATGGCGTCAGCATAAACAAACATGGCGGCGCGCATGGAACCTACCGAACACTGAACCAGGGTGTAAGATAGACAGGTGGGGAAACGAGAGCCAAATGAGCGACCGGATTGTGTCCCCCTCGGTTTTCTCTTTTTCTGTGGCGCCATCTATGTGGAGTACCGCGAACTCTCACTCCGGGTGGGCGACCGGTGGCGACCGGCTAAACTGACTGAATTTTTTTCTTCTCGCCGCAGCGCCATCTGTCGCAAATCGGGGGTACCCGCAAGCAGACGAGTACACAATCCGGTCACGGCGCTGCGGTAGGCCTCTATGGACCGTTTCCCCACCTGTCTATCTTACACCCTGCACTGAACTAGAGTATTCTCAGCTTCACCATTTGCTCGAATACTTTTACTGCTTGCCGCTATAGGTTCTATTCGTGTTCTGCAGGAAAGTCATCTCGCAAGCATTTTGAGAGTTTATCCGGAGTCGACAAGAAGCCGAACGCCAGATTGATCGGCCAGGTCGCTAACGACGTGCTTCCTTCGTCTACTCCTTGTGTTCGCTGACGGCCGAACGGTGTGCGAGGCACTTTTTACACTTCGACGTGTGGTCAATGCCTGCACAAATCAACCAAACGGCTGTACTCCGTTTTACTCTAAATCGGAACCGCAACCGACGCTGCAATTCGGTGGTGCACATCAAGCAGCTCCAAACCTGCATCATCACGGCGTTCAACGCTGTTGTGTATTTTTTATGCCTTTGGGCTTTTGGTCAGAGCAAAACAGCTGCGACCAAAACCACAGCTGTTGGGTTGGACATTGTTGGAAGCGTGTCCCTCCACACTTCTGGATTTACCTCTGGTGGCGTCATGTCGTCTCCGGAAGTTTCCTACCTCTAAGTCATTAGTGAACTGTGCAGTCGCAATTTTTTTTTTAGTTATAACTTTTTTTTAATATAAACGCTTTCTTGCAGCATTTTGATTATAAAGGATATGTAAAAGTAATAGCATTGAATGAAACATATCAGAACTTTACGCGTGCTGAAACTAATAATATTAAATCGCCCCGCATACTTCTTGTGAATAATGAATTGGTGGCTACCACAGATATCAGTTTTTATTTTAAAGGTATATTTAACGAATTGTGCAAATTGTGAAAACGGTAAAGGATCTTAATACACGCTTTAGAAAAAAGCGAAACTTGCCTCATAAGGAACTCCAGGATGAGTCAAAGGAATCAATGGCTGTTTGAAGGGACCGATCACTGATCTCAATGACAATTGCTGAATCGCGTTTGCCCACTCCGCAAATGCGGTCACTGGCGGCCATCTTTAGGTAGAGTTATATCACCTCCAGCCAAGATACAGCTGCTGCAGCCACTTGGCAGCCGCCATCATCCATCCATGTCAGATAGCGTTTTGGCAGCAATATAGCGTGGGTGATATTCCGTGATTGATTGAAATTGTTTGACGAAACAATTTTTTGTTTCGTCAAACGCGTAACGCGTTCTGTCAACGGCATGAACGGTAGCCCGGTCTTTGAGGACCCGGTAAAAGTTTCACGAAATCGCGCAGCACCGGGAAAAGTAGCACAGCACGCATCAAAAGTCGCATCGAAAGAAGCATCGAAAGCAGACGCCGGTACGTAGTCTGCTTTCGAAGCGAGCTGCGCTGCTTTCCCCCGTGCTGCGCTTTCGTAGAACATTCGCCGGGTCCTCAAAGATGAGGCTACCGTTCACGCCGGGTTTCAAGAATTTGCTCCGTCGAACAACCTCAATGAAGCACGAAATATCACCCACGGTACAGTGTACTAGATCTACGGCTATTTTATGGCAGCCTGCCGCCATTGCGCTGTCCGCCATATTACTATGATGGCTAGAGATGATATAACTCTACCTAAAGATGGCCGACCGTGGCCGCATTCCGGTCCATAGGCAGAGCTGGTCAAACGCGATCCAGCAATTGTCATTGAGATCAGTGGGACCGATTAAATCGGCTTCTGAACGTATCGAGCTTATAGAGCTTGCACAGGGGTGGCCGAAGAACGTGCATTAGGGGTGTAAACATTTCGCCGAACAAACTTAACCGAGTAAAAAGTTAGAAATTGAAAACTTTAAATTTCTACCTACAGCGGCCGTATGCTAATAAAAGGCGTCTGATTGGCACTACAGCCGATAGATGGTGGCACGTAAGTTTGCAGGCAGCCACGATGGGCGCTTCACTCGACCTCGGAAATAGCAGACAGCGTTTCTGAGCCAGACGCGATGCGCTCTTTTGCTGCACGAACTATCAGCGCATGATTATTTTATTCAATTATTGAAACATAAAAAAATAAAAAATAAAATCAGGCATCACCTTTTTTTTTAATTTTTTTTTGGTCGAGAATTATTTTTGGTTACATGTCGTCACCTGTTTTGAAGTCTCTAGTTTTCCCCGCGTCTTTTTTATTGTCGGCAACTTTCATCCGTGATGTTTTGGGTGCAAGTCATCTTCATAGTGCGCTTAGCTCCCAATGAGCGAGAGAAGGTTGCTCTCTGGTACGGGGAGTGGAATATGACTTTAAGAGGTCCATCCACGTTTTCGGGCGGAGTTTCGGCGGCAACTTCCGCGCTCTCTAACAATTCTACGCTGGGTGAGGCGCCTCAAAAAGGAGGGAAACATCCAAAACAAGTCACCGAAAAAAGTAATGTCATCACCGAACCTGACACTGAAAAATGCGGCACTCGGTGCCTTCACAGCCGACCTCACCTGTCGACGCGGAGAGCACTCCTGACACCTGTCGACTACTGCGCCGCTCAGACACCTATGATGAACAGATGGCCGCCGTGGGTAGGGATTTAAGGTTTTTGATTTCTAATATTTTACTCAGATAAGTTTGTTCAGTGACACTTTTATACCATTAATACACGTTCGTCGGCCACGTCTGTGCAAACATTTAGCTTGATACATATAAAAACTGATGTATGCCGTCTTTTGAAAGAGTCATTAATCCCCTTGACTCACCTTGCATATTCCTCCAATGTCTTCTATTCGCGGCTTTGGACGTCGATCACTTTCTGATGAGCTAGCAATCGTAGTGTTTGTTACCCTCAGTTAAAAAGAACAGTCAAGTTTTTTGCATTTCGTAATTTTCGCATTATTGTCCTTTCAGGCAGATAACGCATATTTTGCAATTTACACGTGAAACGTTCTTTGGCTAGTGAAGTCCAAAAGTGAAGCCTGGATAAACGTGTGACCGCCAGGCTCGATGCTGATTGGTTCTGAGTGGGGGAGAAGGGGCATGGCAGTCAAAAAACGTTTGTGCAAGGCGGGATTTTAACCCAGACCATTTAGATTGTGAAAATATATCCTTTCCAGAGTTTCACGCCAAATCGCCGTGAGATGAGGTGCTATCTGGCGGGAAAGCCTTGCGGGAAATCCGTTCTGGGTCCGGCAGATGGTAACTTGACACCCGGTCACACTTCTTTTTTTTTCTTTTTTTAAACCCAGGTTAGCGTCGGTATCTCCATTACAGGAATTGCTATTGCGTAAACATGTCACGCGTTATGCCAGTCGATAAACTAACCGATGAAGAGCTCCGAGAGCGAAGACGCCGCACGTTTTCGTGCAACACAATTTCCCAACAATTTGCTATGCATTTTTTGTTCGTGAACATATCAATAGTTGTTCAGGAATATTCTCACCGTGTAGATCGAGCTTGAGCTGCGTCTCAGGATTTTCAATTAGCCCGAGAGTTTCCTTCATTTTTCCCCAGCCGTAACACATAGTATGGTAGAAATTGTGACATGAATCATCGACCTCATTTCTTGAATATAGAAGCATGCCAGCTGAAATCAAAGTTTGGTTGGGTCAAGCATTTGCGTCTGCATACCGGTGTTGGCGTGTGAGCACGCTAACACCGGTTGCATGACGCGTACCGGTGTTGGCGAGCACGGGTATTACAGTATTTAAGATATCCTTGCGGCTGTATATGATCTGATTTAATTTTATTTATATATGCATGCTGCTTTATCAAAGACTAAAAACAACATAAATTTAATATCTTAACATTATAAAAAAATTATTCCCTCTGGATAAGTGTCTTCCAGAGGACACGCCAGGGAATAAATTAAAATGTTATCATGATAAATGTAATCATAATCTTCACTAATTAACGTTTAACCTATTCGCCTCATCTAGCGAATTCCAATTAAAGAGTAGTTTCCCGTTGTCTAAACATGCTACCACAACCGTTCTAAATTAGACAAAACGAAATCCTACTTCGCGGTATTCAATGGATGGCTAGGTGGTTGGGAGTCGGCCGTACAAAACAAATGAAAATAAAGCGCCCAAAGTTTGGCACCTGAGTACACATCGGAGTGTGGTGCACCTTTTCTATGACGACGTGACCCTTGTTTTCGCTACGTTGTGAGATCGGCCAGCGCCTCAGATAACAAAGCCGTAGTGCTGAATGAGATGGCGTCACACTTCACTGGCCTTCGCTGGTGACACAAAAACTGCTCAGCACATACGGCCCTGTCTTTCTAGGCAGTGTTCAATTAACTCGCGTTGACTAGCCGCCCGCCCATGCTGCGGAGGCTGCCGTCACTCTCTCACGTCATATGTTTGGTATCCTTCTCCTCGCCGCTTAAATTTGCGAGATAATAGCGCGGATCAGTGTTTCAGTTACCTGTATGTGAATTTTTACGCGTTCGACATTATTTAACGACTAGCAACACATTTCAATTTGGCATATGCCAGCTAAGATGGATATTTCAAAAGTTAATTAAGGAAGTTTAGGTACTTCATATGCTAGTTATCACTCGCAACCTGTAGGTAGCCTTAAGCCCAAGGATTTTTGTTTTGTTTTAGGAGCTTATTTTCTAATTAGGTTTAGTCAATGACAAAATTAGTAAAAGAATTGCCGTTATCAGTATGGGATCCCGACCATCAAATCCTGATCACAACATTGGAAGCCATTCAAGACCGAGCAGCTAGCTTCATCCCCACTAATTATCCTCGGACGGGTACTGCAACTAACATTAAAGCTACCTTATCATTACCTGATTTGACGTTCGGGTGTAAAAATGCTAGTCTTCGTTTTTAGAGCGCATACCTCAGGCGCCCGTTTCCGGTCTTGAGCGGCGTCGGCGTCGGCGTCGCCGTCGCCGTCACCGCGCGTTGCATTATGGGAAGTTTCCCATAATGACGTTACGAGGGTTACCTGAGGGTTACGAGGATTAGTCTTACGAGGGTTACCCTCACGAGGATCACGATGGTTACCCTCACGAGGGTTGCGAGGGTTAGTTACCCTCAAATGGGTTACCCTCACGAGGGTCGCGAAGGTTACCCTCACGAGGGTCACGAGGGCTACCCTCACGAGGGTTACCCTCAAGAGGGTTACGAGGGTTTTGAGAATTACGCCCACGAGGGTTACCCTCCCGAGGGTTACTAGGGTTACCCTCACGAGGGTCACGAGGGTTACCCTCATGAGGGTCACGAGGTGCACGGAGGTACCCTCACGAGGGTCACGAGGGTTACCCTCAAGAGGGCCACAAAGGGTACCCTTGCGAGAGTTTTGAGGGTTACTCTCATGAGGGTCACGAGAGTTATCCTCGTGACCTCACACGTGACGTCACGTGTGACGTCTAGAGGGTAAAATTTTCCCACTACATTTAGCAGAAAATTTTCTCCGCTAAATTTAGCGGGGAAGGAAGAGGCGCATACCCTCCCCTCCGTACCATCCCCTCCTCCTCCTCAAGAGCTGCGCTCGAATTCGGCGTTACAAAAAATTGTAAACGTCTTTAATTTTTTCCAGGAGCTCTATTACCATAACCCAGCGGCGTAGACTTTCCATTTTCCCGGAGGGGGCAGGCTGAAAAGTTCTCGCGGGGGGGGGGGGGAGGGGGGGTTGCTGCGCGTTATCTTTTCGCCAGAACTGGAGATTGAAGCTGACGAAAGCACGCTGGGATTCCATTCCCCATGTATTTTGTCAATAAAGGCAACGTGGGCGTTATTTTGTTTGCACGCCACTATAAGCAGCTCGTTACATGGCACGTAAACAGCGTCTCGGTAAAGATCATAACCCGCTCTCGGAGGGGGGGGCCCCCGCCCCCCCCCCCCGATCTTACCAGGGGGGGCACAAGCCCCGTTGCCCCCCCCGAAGTCTACGCCTATGCCATAACCTATTCCTCATCCAGAAACTTATCCTCTTAACACCTTACCACTCAGCTCCTCTTAATCACATTTATAAGGATGGCTTAGCAAGTGTTAACACTCAAACATTCGGCTTATCATTTATAGCTCGAACATTTCTGACTTCAACTAGCTTTCGGCTCCATAAGCTTCAATTTGTGATGCTGTTTTGTCTTTAACGAAGCTTTTACTAACAGCCCCCTGGTTGATGCAATCGCCACCTCTTTCCCATTGTAACCTCTTCTTCGTTATGCATTTTATACCCTGAAGGTAAATACACAATGAAGAATAAAACACTTTTTAATTATAGGGTAATTCACCAATGAATTAGAATAATCTTTAAAAAAGTCACTTGATACAATAAAATATTTTTCATAGGATTATCCACCACGGCGGACGTCAGATTACGAGCGAAAATTGATAATTAGGAAGTGAATTGTATAAAATCAACTAATTAAGTTCATTTTAAAATATTAGCCTTAGTTGGCACATGACAATCATTATTTTGTTGCCTAGTGATCAAAATACTCCATAGCTGTCAATACAGATATAAAAACTACATGCCAGTCCGCGCTATTTTCTGGCCAAAATAAGATGTGAGAAGAGAAGATATCATAACTAGATTTTGACGCAGCTGCGTAAGTCCCCCGGAAGTGACGTTGGCTTCCGTGGAGGGCGGCGGTCAGCGAGTCATTTTCAGCCGATATAGTTACGTGGTCTCAGAAAATGTGTTCTACAGTCTGCTATTTCCTCGGGCGCGCAGATTTCGACGCTTTTTATTCGACTAGTTTCGGTATGGCGGACTCTAGACAGCCCAACATCACCAGAGAATAATGCAAAATACAGAATTTAGTTTGCTGAATTTTAAGAACAACAATGGTATTTTTGACGAAGGGCAGCACATTTCTGTTTGAAATCTGTCAGCTGATGCCAATACACAGAATGGTAACTAGTGGATATTAAGCAATTAATGACCGACCACAAGAAATGCCGCCTCTATTGTTTTTGACACATGACTTCTAAGCATCGTACAAGCTAGGATAGGTCGCTTTTTGTTTTGTACGCTATTATTCCAAGTGTTTTATCGAACAGTGAAACATATTGTGTAAAAATTACACATCCCGAAGAAATGAGGTAGGTACCATATTGGTCACTGTCAGAAGGTCTGTTTACTGAGGTACAGAGCATTAGTACAGTTATATTTTCAGCAGGTTCACACAGCTAGCATTTTAATAAAATCAAGTTTGCACGTTAAGTTCAAGCGATTACATTAATTGCCCACTCCTGCAGTACGGTATTTCTTGAACAAGGAATCGTTTCTTTAAAAGTTGAAAGGTATCACGGCCTGAAAACATTTAATAATTATCAAGGCGTCCAAAACAAAGAGAGGCAGAAACGTTTCTTTTTTTCGAACATAGCTGAAGGAACGCATCATCACATGCAGTAATTTTTTACGCAATAACGCTTTTGTCCGGTAAGACAATAGCAGCAGATATCGTAGGATGCAACTATTTTGCGGACGAGTGGAAACTTGAAATGTTTCTTATGTTGATGTATAGCATTCATATTAGGAATTTTTACCGTGGAACTTTTACGGTGAAAATGACCTCTTGAACATATCTATTCAGGAACATATTGAAGCATATATTTGTAAAAGAAAGACTTCGATGCGTCATCGAGATTTGTTAAAGCGCAGCTGGACGGATATGTGACAACATGCGCTCATTCTTGTTCATGTCGTCTTTTTGTCTCCATCCTTGCTATACAGAAAACGTGGTAAATAAATCACCAATTGAAATCAGAATGAGTACATTATAGTATTAACCCTAAAGTACTGTACTTGAAAAATGAAACGTACCAAATACCAGGAATGCGCATGATAATAAAGAGGGCGATATCGCTGAACTTAAGAAAATATGAATGTTACCTCTTTTCCAGCAAACATCGCTATAACATGCTTTTCGGTCTAAACAACGCATTTCTGTAAGGAACAAAATACCATGTCAACTTGGAACTACAACAATACTTAAAGAACAAGAGAGCTGGTGGTGATTCATGGTAATAAAAACCCGAAACACACGAACACAGAAGGGGACGAACATTGTGTTGTGTTCGTCCCCTTCTGTGTTCCTGTGTGCCGGGTTTTTATTACCATGAAACTTGGAACACTCTGTAAATATATAGTACCTTACGCAAATATCACATCCAATGGAAGGACACGAAAGTTAACCTAACGTTCAAAGAACTGAAACAATTAAAACATTGTATTGAAGCCTGCTTGGAAAAACAAAGCAAGCGTTTTCAAGTCTAGTTGATAACCATTTCTTATGCAACACATTCACAGCCGTGTTTGAATGACATTCCCCTACTTAATTGAGCAAGACAACGACCCTCTATATTCCAGTATAATAAAATGCTTAAAGACTCTGGCCATCCTGCTCTTAAGTTTCATGCTTTTTTAGTTAGAGGACTCATCCGTGGTCTATAATAATATTTCGAGCGGTCAAGGCTCTTTGAAATTTTTTTCCTACGCATGTGCACAAGAAATGGTGGCACTTCCTTCGCTACACAAAACAACTTTTGTACGCAGATGCATTTATAATATTTTGTTTGACTATACATGATCCGAGCAGTGAACATGAGGTTATACGCCTAAATGAGTCAATACCACGTCCCACATGTTTGCCCACAAAATATGTTTCGGCGCTTTAATATAAATGTTTATAAGATTTCGTATAAAATCTTAAGTGGACGTAAGCCTTCATACACCGTAGAGGTCTTTTTTGTTTAATTATTAAGCTTGGATGAACAAGTTCCGTTTTTCTTTTCTGGTATTCTTTTTCAGAAAGACTGAATAAGCATAAGTTTCATTTTTTATTTACTGTGACCACAGGTTTAATTCACCGAAAGTTTCGATTTGTGCGAATCCCTCGGTTTGACTCAGACACCCTATTAAAACTTCAACTCGGCTTACACATCTAAGTTTGTGGAGGTTTCAATTAATCTTAGGCACCTCAGTTTGTAAAAAGTTTTGGTTAAATTTAGGGACATTGGTTTTGTATGCAAAATTTCAGTTCATCTTAAACATCTTTGCTTGATTGACAATTTTGGTTTTGTAATTGAGCGGCGGAAATAATACTTCAATATAAAGGTTAAGTTCCAGTTTCAAGCTTTTAAATCGCTGAAGCATTTTCTAATTTTTCAAAGCAATAAAAATGCGCTATTTGTTTTCAGACAGTTCAATGACAGAGCGTTATGAAACGTTTTCCTTGGACCTGCTGCATAAATTGTATCGTTGAGGTGACAGAGGTTTTGAAATAAACAACCCCTGATAATACTGATACGAAAGTCCTAATTAAGAGAGAAGCCATAACAAAAAAGTGAATATTTTGTATCTCGTTTTTTATATGAAATGAATTAATAGCTTTAAAAAGTACAACTGTCTGTACATGAACGAAAAATGCCAGAGAAACATGTTTGGCTCGAGAAATTAGTTAATGCCTTGGCACAGCTGAATAAGCGTTTGATCAGTCTGAAGCGACTCACTGAATGCAAACAATTATATATCGTGTTTTCTATAGTTACAGTGTTCACTAGAATATATATATATATATATGTAATGTTAACCTTGTCTTTAAAAGCAACCGGTTCATTGCTTGAATGTTATTATCTTGATATCACTGCACTAATTTGTTTTAATTTAATCAACTCTCAGTTTTTTCTCGCCATGCCAACAAAATATTCAATATGAGAAATCAATGGAGGAACGTGTGCATTCCTGCGAATTAGCTTCTTTAAGCGTTATTATGCTTATACGCATAGGCGTGCGCAGGATTTTTTCGTGGGGGGGGGGGGGCGAGGTTTCCCCAGAGCGCCCCCCCCCCCGTCGGTGTTTTATGCCGTCGAAAAAGAAACCATACCGCCGGCGCAGTCGCGCCTTCCGAGTCCGGAGCCAACTTTTGCGCCCCCCCTCCTAGATGATTAAGGGGAGGCGGCCGCCCCCCTGCCCCCCCCCCGTGCGCACGCCTATGCTTATACGTCAAGTGAACAATTCAGCGAGGGATAAACATATTCTCCCGTTTGACCTCTCTCAGCTCACTTCTTTCTGCAGCGTGCACGTTGAATTTCGGTTCGACTATACACATCAGTTAACTGCCAGATGGTTTCGAACGCAAGCAATTAGGTGGGACGACTTATTGACCTTACGGCATTGTAGCCAAATTTGTGTAAAACCACATCACCTTTACACGTTTTGGCTTCTGCTTGCCATACAAATGCCGCATTTATAAGCAAGAGCATTGCAATACACGATGTCCGCTTTTCCATTTTTTGTTGTATTGGAAGCTACAAAGATTAAAAATAAAAAATAAAGTTTGTTCACAAAATATTAGAAAACTTACATGTGTTTCTAACGATCAGGTTCAAAGGACTCTTTTGAAAAAAAAGTAGACCTGTTGCAAAATAAACGTCTAATCTTAAGGTACCAGTCAAATGTTTTCGGTAGTGTACCTTGTAAGTAGATTTTTTGACGTAATCACGCTTTTATCCGCCAAAGAAGTATCAGAACCAAAATCATGAAAGCTGAACTAATTCAGGAACAAACCAAGGGAACAGGAATGCTCGCAACCGCTACCGGAAGGTTGGTGCGCATTCCTCCTAATTTAGGATATATTCTGCAAACCTCTTTAACTGTGGCCATGGTTTCAATGGCGCGGTTGACCTTTAAAAAGACCGCGAAGCCGGTTCCTGAACGGATCGCCCTAAAATGTAGTACATATGTGCCCTTTGGCGACGAATTTATTGTCTGAAAGCATTCAATTGAAAGTTCTTCTGAGGTAAAAGACACACTGGACACTTGTTCTATGGATGACAAAGTTAAGCAAAACGTGCAGGAAAGCGAGTGCAAGTGAAAGTGAAGTAAATGTGGCGTTCATTTTGTTCCCTCATTTTCCCAAAATGCTTGCCACCATGACTCACCATGTCCTTTGAATATTTTACGCGAGAAAGGTTTTCTTTCCTCAAGAAAATACGGATATCTTATTTTTACTTAGTTTAATTTAATTCTTCTTTATTTTTATTGAAAACATATATCATGTGGGTCACACCACTGTGACCAATTACAGCGTGATTTGTTACAAGACCGATTTACGTGGTCCGTTTAAATGACTGTTGCACCACGTATGAAACACGCCGTAAGATAAAATTGTGATATTCCTAACGGCGCACTTAGGAATTCTTATATTGACAATGATTATTCGTTTTCTACTTCGCCTTATGGTAGTCTATTATACTGCAGTACATCTCATAGATAACTTCAAGTTAGAAACTTAAGGTCTAATAATCCTTAAACGTCACAAGCTATAAAACGTGCACCGGAAAGTGACAGCAACTGCCCCTATACATATTGCCGCGTGCCGAATAAGCTGGGAGTCACGAGCGTGTTCGACTCCCACACCGCTGGCTGGGGGTTAATCCCAGCCAGCGCTTGTCCTTTTTTATCTTTATTTTGTTTGCACGACTGGAAAGTTCAGAACGAGCTTCCCGAATGTTCTTGTTTGTTCGGGATTCGGGAACTTTCTGAATGCCCACGCGCTTACAGCCGGGAGCTTCGCATGGCTGCTTGAGTGAGCCCGTTCTTCCTTCGCCATCAAAGTATAGCTATGGTCCTCGTTACCTTACGTTCTCCGGCACAAGTTCGACGCTTTAAATGATTCATTTTAAACTCATTAATCAAGTTTGAGTTTTTAGTTTCTATACGTAGCAATATTTTAACAATGGTTCGGCTGCAATTACGTTCAATTCTTTACTTTTTTTTTTTGGCGGGGGAAGGGGTATATTTTGAAACCGCGGAAGTGATTCTAAATCACGCCTTTTCATTTAAAAAAAAACAGGCTGAGAAATGAATACTAGAATGATGCTGAGTATCTAGAATGAAGTTACTATAACTTTAAATCGACATTTCCTCTCTAGAATTTGTTCCAGTCAAGGGTGGCTTCATATATATTTTAATCAATGATACCAAAGGACGGCGAATCAATCTGGGCAACTCACAGTTATTACATATGAAAATGGATTGGCCACTCCAGATTGGTAACGAGCCTCAGATACAGGGTGCGTTGTTATATACATCACAATTCGTGTTTTAAAAAAATCCGCGAAAGCTATATCAATCCCTGTCTGTTCAGGGACGTTGCTACGACCAGAAAAGACAATCCGAAAAAGCGAGATACGTTGCAAGAAGTCATATATTTAATTAAAATCCGCTATTAACTTTCTTATTAGTTAAAATAAACCTGTGGTTCAATTTAGAAGCTTTTGGAGAGTCGCAAAAAACCACTAACTAAGTCAATTTTAGAGAGGTTTGTGGTAGGCTTGTTGGTGCGCTGAATTTCCAACTCTTGAAACGGGCGCAAGTCTAGCAGTGCAAAACCGCGGTCGCGTGGTTTTTCAGCTTCGCTTTATTCGCCTGTTCGCACCTCCAGAATTGCGCCCGTTGCAAGTGATAAACTTACCACGCCACCGCGCTTCCTATTCGACCCGGATTGGTTTTTAATATACTTGCTTGATTTTCAGTGACGCTCAGCGAGTTTACATACTGCGAACGATATGTTCATTTTCGTGAGTTAAAAGTAATAATGAATGCATTTTAGTTGATCAGCCCTACTTTTCGGGGCGCTTAGTGCGCCTACATTAGGTCCCTTATAACTAATCTGGGAGACCGCAGCAATGTAGTTTGCGCGCAGTAATTTTTTAAAATAAATTGAGAAAATAAAGAGCTGGTATATCTAGCTCCAACAATTAAGCATCTTGCATCCCCCCCCCCCCCCCCCCCCCCCCGAGAAAAAAAACACACTTATTCGCAATGTTGTTTCTTTTGTTTTGTTTTTTTCTTGCCGGAAGAAAAGGTTAGAGCATAATATAAAGCTCTACGAAGCACCGTCTTCTTTGCCAAAAAATAAAAAAAAGAAGTATTCTCTCGGTGGTGCGGTGCTTTCTGAGCGAGCCTATCACTGTTTTGCTGTTTGTAATAGTCTCCTTCTATTTCGGTATCCTTAGTACTATACGCGTCACCTTTTAAATCAACTTGGCGCATAAGCAGTGATGCTAAAAAATATGGAGGCAAGCGGTGAGTAAAGCCTATATACAGTCATGATATTTGGTTGTCAAAATCCACGAGCCGACGGCACCCCTGACCTCCCAGATTGCTTGGAAGTTCCACTAAAAAATTTGGAAACAAATTCGCTAACCACCGGTCGCTCCAGATCCTGTGACACGACCCTTTATTTTATCAGTTCCCCATCGGCTTGGTTTGCATTGATGCCTCAGTGGTGCATCGAATCGAGATAGCGTATCGAATCGCCCCATGTAAGCGTCTCCATTCGTTAGCCGAGTCAACGAACCGAGCCCGATATTATCATTTTTGAAGGGGGTGGTGTGAGGGATTTTCAAGCGGGAATAGAAATCTCAATGTCATATTTAGCGAATCCTATCGAGTGCCGGGAGACCGATGAATTGGGGAGAGAAAGGAAAGGCCGAAATGCTGAGACGACCTTCGGACTTGGCTTCCCTCTGCTTTGTGTTACGGTCCAGACCCTGATCCCGCCGATGGATCCCCTAATCGTGAACTCCCCCCCCCCCCCCTGTGGTCGCGACCTTGGGCACGCTGGGGGAACCGGTAATGACCGACCTGTCGCGCGGCTTACGTTGTAGTCATTTGATCCTAGGTGTATCCACCAATGGATGAGAATTCATGCAAATGCCGCCGGTTACAGTACATTGGCTGACGTGCTAAACCAATGGTACCGGTCTCACCAGGAGTTGCGCTACGCCACCGCTGCCACCGTGCCTTCTGGTACCTGTAGTTATCCCCAATTTTTCGGCCGCGTCAATGCGCGTTGTGCGCCCGGTGTTTTTGGGGGTACTTCGGGTTAGCACGACACTTTTAATCGGATGTTTACTCACGGTTTTCAGTGGAAGGCTTCGCCTGCTTTGTGCCCGAGGGCTACAATAAGAGCACCAGCCAAAAAGGCACTGGATTTTATGTCTTTCCAAAAGGGAACAACCCCCAAAAGAGTAGCTAAGAAAGGTAAATAGACCCGGACAAAGCGGCAGAAACAAAATAGCGTTTTTTTTAGTTGTTTCGCAATTTGCGTCATAATTTATATCCACCTCATTGCATGTTAGCTAAAAAGCGTAAGGTTACAGAAAACGTGACATATAGCGGATTCGGTTGTCGCCGCTCTCCTCTGACCTTGATTGAAAGAGCGCCTCTCCCCACCGCCAGAGCTTCTGGGGTTTTTTTCAGCCGATCACAACTGCTGTGCTCAAAGCGTTCGTGACATACTCGGACCAGTCAAGGAAGTAAAACTTCTCGACAATGTTGATATTAAAATAAATATGCCTATCTATCTCTATCTATATATCTCTATCTATTTACACCGTACGATGGACGACTGAGTAAAATTTTGCGCTCGCAGCGTGATAAAATACGAAAAGAAATCCTCGATGCGCATGGAACTGCGCTGAACGGAACTCGGACTCGTCTCGTCTGGAAATGGTTGTTGACTCAACCCGTTGTTGACATTGATAAACTCGGTTCGGTAGCGGTGATGCGTACGTCACAACGCGGAAAATATGCGAAATGCCTAATCAGGCCGCATTTTTCTCACGGCGGAACATTTGACTGTGCAAGCATCGCCCACTTGTAAAAGCTTGTATCGCCATCGCGACGCAAATTGCGGTGCATTAAAGTCGGCTCTCGTCTATATTTTACAACACAAGCCTTGAGCAAACTTTTACCGGACGGTGCAAATTCCGTTGAAGCGTCCACAATAGCTCGGTAAAACAGCGCCGAGTTCTGCGAGCTGTTTCTCTATCGGATGACGAACGCTCTCGTAAAAGCACTGGGAATACTTCCCACGTCAGGCTTTTCTATCACGGTCACAAGCGAACGTCGTCCAGTCCGTTGTATCCTCGCTCCACCGTCAAACGCAACAGTCACTTTGTAGAACCAGATATCCAACGCCGTCATGCAGCACCCCGCAGACTGCCGTAGACACTTCCGCCGCCATCGTCAACAAAACCACGTTATCTCGGTCCACGTACCGCGTGACTCCTGCACCGCTCCGCAACTCCGACGGCAATAGACGGTTCAGTGCTCGGGAGCGCTCTGAGAGGTGATTGGCGCTTTTGGAAAGAACTAGCCGATCAGGCCACCGTACTTCCTTTCCACCATCCCATCTTGCGCGCTCTGGAAAGAGCGCTCGAGAGCGCACAGAAATAACCACCTAAATTCGCCAAGGGTAGGCGTCTCTGGAGTGTTCCGTGCCGTTGAAATCTCCTTGAGCACTCGCTCCGTAGCGGTCTATCCGTTGGTCAATCTCAATCGGGATCTCCGCACTGCTTTGTGGCGGCCGTTTTTAATACTCTTTGTGCTCGATGTATTTCGGTGGTTATAACTGTTATAGCGACGGCGTTTCAAAGCACAACTGCGATTGAAAACATCAGAACAATGTACTAAAAGAACGAGCAGTGATTCCCAGTATACATCGCTTGAAACAAGACAACTTTTCCGAAAGCAGTCTTTATATAAAAAAAAAGTGAAAACATCGCACAGTGCAATTTAGAAGTGCAACATTTACCACCTAAAAGGTTAGCAAACGAACCTGACCCACCGTGGCGGTGTTCGATTAGGCCACAACTTGATTTTGACTGGCGTTACTGATCGAGTCTGCAAGCGACACCAACCGCGACCGCAGAAAAAGGTTTCCACCGTCGGGCGACCCTTAGCGTTCGGAGCTTGTGCGAACAAAATAAAACTGAACAGCAACTGTACGCGAAAACTCATGTACACCTAAAGTTTTCAGGTATCTGGCACAGATGTTTTTTCTTTTTTTTCTTTTTGACAGATGTAAATTGTTACGGCGCGTCAGGTATGCATGATCATTCTGATAGATATTTTCTTTGTGTGCAGGCTTTTCCCCGCACTTCATCTGTACCCTGTCGCACAGGCTGTCACCCAGAATGAAACGACTTTTGTCAGAACTATAGCTCTCCGAAAAAGTATATTTAGCTCTTCTTACTTCGTTGTCAATTAAACCGTTATGCACAAGCTCGTGCACTACTCAAGCTGCAGTTTTCCACCGACACATTTCATGATGTTCATTGAGACGTTCGTGCCCGAGCACTTCCAGATTCATGTGAGACGTCCGATCGGCCGGAGTGCTCAAGTAGTAGGGCCGTTGTTTTCCCCTGGCACAGTGGGTTCACGCGTTCACGAAGACGAAGAAGCAGGACAACGGCAAAGCAGACGACAAAGCGATTCTAAAGCGATAAGGCGACTGAACTGCTTTTCTGCGCTTGCTGACAAACTAAGGCATCAGTAAACAACAGATTCTTACGAAGTACAGACATGGTGGAGAGTCCAAACTGATACCGGGGCGTCCTAAACGATGGTGTCGGATGATGTTCGCGCACCACAGTCCTATATCGCAGCCGGGAAGCCGAAACGCGATGACTACATGTAGCATGGCGGCGGTACCACTTCCGGTATGCCCGCGCATGCGCCGTTCGCTTGGTGACATTGGTCTATTCGATGTGCAACGGTCGCATCCGATAAAAGATATAACGCAGCCATTGTTCTAACAGTTGAACGACATCCACGGCGTCTGCTTATGAATAAAGTCACGCGCCGCGTATGAAGTCGGCGAATAAAATTCGATTGATTGATACCTTGAAGTCGTCGAAGACGACACGATTATTTTTACCAGGCGTCTCTGACCAGAGCAGAACTAGCAGCGAGCTCATAATGCATACCTCAAGCCACGCGTAATGCCATTAGCAACAGGGAGGCGCCTAAGGCTATGGCACCATATTAGCCAATAAAAGCACCGAATCGAGTTCCGGTGATAGCGCTCGAATGGAGCTCCCTCTGCCGGTGTGTTGTCACGTGCATCGCTGCAGTGCTCATAGTGGCACACCGGGCACGTAGCAATCCGGTATTTGCCAGGTTATGTTGGAACGGAGTCGAGCACAGCATGAAACTTGCGCCTGCAACGACATAAGCTGGTTGTGCGGTCGGCTGACAAGCAGAAGAAACTAACAGACCAAACACTGTTCGTTTTTTTTTTTCTTGGAGCGGGGTTGTTCTTGGCATTCTGGTGCGCCTATTTCAAGCTTTCCCTATCGCACCTACTAGGTCAAGGGTTACATCCAGTTCGCCAACAGTACCTACGCAACGTGAAACACGAAAGAGGCTCAGTGAATGGCGTTAGTACTACGAACACGCGGTTTCGCCGTCACCCTGCTGCGGTGGCGCTGCTGTCGGCATGGCGCTTGCGCCGTCGCTTCACTTTGCGCGAATCTGCTTTCTGCGCACGCACAGGACCCACGCCTTGTGTGAGCAAATGCTCTTTTTTATCTTTTTAGCAAGCGGCGATGGCATATTTCTTAACGAGATAAAACAGTTTTAAAACGTGTAGTTTTTATTAATTTTCAGTTCATTTCGAAGCAACGCTTTTGTTAGTTAACAGTGAGAGCGAGTGCCTTATTTGGCTGGTTCACCAGAATATTCATTTTTATAAATAAATTTTGATGTCACGTATAGAACCTTGGCAGTTGGAAAAGCGTAAGCTGGCCATTACATCTCAGGATTGTAACCTACACAGTGGCGTCACAAAGGGGGGGGGGGGGGGGGGACTGCTCCGGGTGCAGCGCTCAGTGGGTGGTGTCGCGGCGGGCGGCGAGAGTGGGGAGGGGGGGGGGGGCGGGGGAAGCCGCGGCGGGCCACGCGAGAGCGGGCTGGGGGGGGGGAGGGGGCGATCTCGGCAGGCCGCTGCCCTGGGTGCCGCTGACCCTAGTGGCGCCACTGAACCTACGAAGCCTATGATTTGAAGGAGACTATAAACGGAAGACTCAAAACGTCCTTCACAAACATTTTAGAGCGCAGTTTCTTTTAAACGTTTTAGTCAACACGTGTTGCATCAAATGATGACGTGTAAGTCCAAAGCGAAGCTAGGACACCGGAAGCTCGCACACGTTATACCATCAACTTGAAAACCGTCGATTTCTGGGTTTCTGCGCGATTCCCAACCTGCAAGCGCCAACGCAGTACAAGTCCTTCACTAGCAAGAACGTTCATGCCGCAGCCGCGAAAACTGCCAACCAAAACCTCGTGAAGACCCAAATGCCAACGTAGAAGGAACAGCTAATGTAGATGATGTTTGACTGTACTTCGTGCTAGAGGGACCAGAAAAGTCACAACATACTTTGTATGACAAGTTTGTTGATTCTGAGTGTTTCCTCAATACCCCACTTATATTCTGGGCATATTTTATGTAATTGCAGACCATATTTGTATAATCTACGTTTCTTGAACATTCTAATGTATTTTATTTCTCGTTTTAGAAATTTGGATTGTTTTCACAGTTTGTGAAGTAAGTTTTCGGTAATAAAAATGTTCAATCATAATGAAATGTTGTATGTGTTATCTTGAGGATACATGGAGTGCCAATATTTTTTTGGGATTACAATATCTTGACCCTTCGACGGTCGAGGTTTTTCCCCATGAAATGGTTTCCAGGGGTCAGGTTTTGTTCGCAAATGAATCGTACCTATAATGAAAGAGTCAACGGACATGTAGTATTTCTTTGCTATGTAGAGCGAGCACGTTCAGTGCTTGTGAGCTTTTTTTTTTAGGTTTAGGAGCTTTGAATGAAACTGTTAAAGTCTAAATTTGCCATCTTTTTTTCAATTCGCTTTCAATTTGGCGCATCGCTTCCGCAGTATTCCAGCGGCTCAAGATTCCTAACCGGCGGTGTCCTACAGACATTCTTCGTCGAATGATGACCTCTCGTCCTCTAAATTTAATTCCGTAAAGCGTTGGAAGTCTTTTATCAGAAGAGGCAGTGCCCTCATTGGCACATACCGCCAAAGCAGTTGGCATGCGAAATGATCAACACTTGAGCGGTGCGTCTCATTTGCAAGCTATAAACAGCTCAGCAATGCGAAACTACGTGCGACTATAAGTTGAAAGTTCACCAAACACACGAAAAATAGCAACACCTCCCACGGTGTGCGCTGTTTCGAGTTTAGGCGGGCGCTTTTAAATCACCGCCGTACGTGTATGGCGACGACTGTCAAAGGGTTATGTTTTGGCAAATGTTAACTAACTTTTTGAGGGCTTCGAAAAAGAAGGCCTTTTGACGTTCTTATTTGTATTTATTAAAATAAACATCTGTACACAGATTTTGGTTTGACACTGACCCCATGGCACTTTATAGGGAGCACAATGAGCTGTTGCACCCTGCTCACGATATAAAAAATAAGTGCACCATGTCCACACAATAAACCGTTTTTAGGTAGTCGTTTCCGCCTCTGAATATAAAACTATAGCAGCTATATTAAAACGAATAACTGTTTTAAAAGAAGAGGACAAAACTCGACAAGTAGCTAAAGTTTTATTATATTAGAGTAAAAATCAAACAAAAAGTGTTCCCTACCCGCATCTTCCCTTAAAGAGAAGCTGAAGAGCATATTAAAAGACACGAGTTAGAGGTGAAGCCTTGCGCGTTTTTGTCCGGTGAATTTGAATACCACAATCGTTTGACCCGAACGTAGTAATATACGCTAGAAAAAGCGAAGAACCAATCGCAGGGTGTGAAGTCATACATAGAGGATTCAGCTCCCTTGCGCGTGCCTGTCGTGAGGGCACGCATGCAGCCCTTTTCACTGCTCATGTAGCGCGAAACACATGTACGACAAACCGTCCGATCCGACGTCCGATCGCTGCTCCGACTCGCCGCAAACGATTATCTGAGACACATGCTTCCGACCGAGCTTGCGACGCGTTTCTGACGGTTCCGATCGGCTCCGCCCAGTTCCGTGACCAGTGCGTGTTGCCTGACTGCCTACGATCGGTATTCGCGAATCCAACTGTGTATAGGTGGCGCCACTCGTTTTTCAAGATGGCGGTTATAGTGAGGGCCGGAATTGCGTGCTCGTATACCAGTTGCTGAGCTCTGTCTAGTTTACTAGCTTCACTGAGCGACACAAATTATTCCCCCCTTTACGAAGAAGCTAGGGTGTTATGCTCGAAGGTCACCATTTTATCATGAAAACAAAAACGGTGTTTAGCGTGATATTTATGCCGGGAGGCACGTTTCAAATCAGGTGCGAAACCGAAACAAACTTCTATTTCGTATTTAATTTCTCGATATAGGTGTTCATTTCTGTTCCTACCTCAGATGCGCCTCAAAGCGTAATTATTATGCTAAAGAAATCGTTCGCGGAAACTTTATTTTGTGACACGGATGTCCGATCCAGGAACATAAAAATATTTTGGAAAGTTCAGTGTCCCCTTAATAACAGGGTCTTTCTTACCACTTAGAGGTAACAGAATACTGTATTTGTTGAAAAAATCAGCGCTGGTATTTGTGTGTTCTTGGAGCGTTTTTTTACTCGAATAAAGGTCATGTGAAATAGTGAACTGCAGGCCCTTCAATAGTGTTTTTGGGCATTTAGATGACTAATTAATTGCTTTAGCAATATAATTAATCAACCACCTCTCTGCGTAAATGCCAAGAAAGAAAGAGGGACTCGCAACCGGATCCCTGCTCCTGAACAGCCCGCTCTCCAAGACGTGACGTTCTCATGACGTTCCCGCTACCTGCGTCGTCATTGGCTGCAGCGTATTGCCTGATCGGACGTTGGATCCGACGGTTTAGTGATACATGTGTTTCGCGCTCAAGGCTTCTGGAAAGCGCGGGAATGTTGATATCTTTGTATAATGCGTCTTGATTTTCTCTTCGCACCCATCGCGACGGGAACAAAGGGCTTCAACTTTATTTTGAAAGCGCTGTTGTGGCTTGCTTCCGGGTGTATCAGTCTGAAGTGCAACTTCGATATTCGTAATCCCGGAGCCCAAATAAAGACGATTGAAGTGTTTCTTCTTTTGTTTTTATCAGGTACGGAACCGCTTCTGTTTCCCTTAAACAGGACAAAAAAACACAAACAGGGAGGAAGAAACAAGCCACACAAGACGGGTGCTCACTCACAACTGAAGGTTTATACCTTGCACCAGATAAAAATACAGGAGCTATAGAAACGCAATATAACACACATGCGCGCTTCATTAATCAATCTTATTAGTCTATGTCCACTATCGTGGAAAGTAAACATTTTATATTTTTTTAGACAAGCGTCACTGACCTCTCGCCTTATGCATACCGCGGCCAAAAGTAATATCCCGCAAAACTCTAAAGGCCCGTTCACACTCTTGCGACCGAGTACGACCGAGAGAGACCAAACCGGTTTTGAAGCCTCATGCGGTTTCTTAGGACCAGCTCCGCTGTAGCGCATCCGTTCCTATAGAGATCGCAAGAGGCTTGAAAACCGGTCTGGTCTCTCTCGGTCGTACTCGGTCGCAACAGTGCGAACAGGCCTTAACGCCTCCCACGACACTCTGTCCTTGTGCCTCCCCACAAATTCTGTGTCACTGAATGCCGGATCACAGAGGAATGGTTTGCCGTGGAACGGAAGGTGTCATCCAATCCTTGCTCTCACAGAAAGTCATGCCCCCTAAACCGATCTTCGGTTCCACAGAAGTTGTGGGAAGGCACAAGGCCAGAATCACGTTGGAGGTGCCGGAGGCCTACTATATTTTCAGTCTTGACGAGGTATGCATAAAAGAGACGCCAGTGACCTCGTCTAGAAAAGAGATATACAGGGTGTTTCATGAAAGGTGGACTAATTCGATATTGCGAAAACTACGCGTCGCAACAAAAAAGACTTGTGTCGTTTTGGTCCTGGGCCAGGGGCCTATTTAGGAAAATGATTGAAGTCCGGGATAATTGGAATGTTAATTCATTTTTCGTAATCAACTTTTTTAATATTGTGTTTAAGGGCGTGGTTTGAATTAGAAAATTGTTCAGCATCATCGAAAAACACTAAATCAACAAATTACAGAACAACAGAAGGCACGCGCAGCATTTTGCGGCTTTCTGAAAAACCGCACAAATTGGACGGATCTTTAAAGTTTCGGTTTGCTATCGGAGCGCATCTCTGCCCCGGCAGCACCGCTGCCCCGTGGAGAGATAGTGCATCCAACCTCTGCTGCGCTGTCATCGCGCGACGCAGCAGAGGCTGCTTGCACTATTTCTCCACGGGGCGCGGTGCCGCATCGGGGCCGAGATGTACAACTTAATTATCCCGGACTTTAATAATGTTCTAAATAGGCCCCTGGCCCGCAAAAAAAAAACGACACAAGCCCTTTTTTTGTTTTGCGGGGGGGGGACGCGTAGTTTTCGCAATATCGAATTTGTACCACCTTTCGTGAAGCACCCTGTATAACTTTTTGCGTTCTACGATATTGAACATACTCTGATCCAATTGGGTGATGGGATGGCACGTGTGTGTCACACTGTTTCTTTATAGCTCATCTCATATTTTTATCTGCTGTAAGAAATAAATGCCGAGTTGTGTGTTTGCGCTCGTCCTGTGTTGATTGCTTCGTCCCATCATTCCGTGTTTTTTTTTGTTTTTGTTTTTTTCGTTGTATAAATCATGTTAGGTGTCCCGTATTTTACTGGGCTATAGTCATTGAATAATACATGTTTAAAAGTAGAAATTTAGGCTGGGTAGACTATCTACAAGTGCGAACTACACGGTGATTTTGTTTTTCAAGATTGTTCTTTATGACCAGACGTGACGAATTTTGCGAATGAAAGGGTATGTTAATGATGATTTATGTATAATACAAGCCTCTTTGTGAGCTAAGAAAGCAGACATTTGTCAAGGTGCGAGAAGATTTTCGCGTCGACTAAGCACCAAATGCGGACTACGCACGGCGTGCGGACTATGCACCGGGTGTGACTATCTAAGCCAAACTTTAATGTTGACCCCAAATTTGCCCCTGCGGACTATAGCCCGGACTATACACAAAGTGTGAACTATAGCCCGAAAAATACGGTACTTAATTACAAATAATTAATTATTCCTAAACATAACTAGCGAAATCTACCGAGGGACGCAATGGAGAATCAAACCTCGGACCGTGCGATCCGCAAACCAAAGCTTCTGCTTTGCGCCCCTAAAAGGAGGCGAACGGCTGGACCAAGTTTGACTCAAGGAATCCTGCGGGCGACTATCCTCGCACGATGCTGGCTTTAGAACAACAAAGCGTAGTTCCCCACGTAATCTCACTATGCTAGGGGCCCTGAATAAAAACGAAGTTGTCTTGATCATTCTGTTAAACAGGTGGAGCACATGAGAGATAGTGCAACGCATTCCAAGCCACTCGAAGCAATCCTTAATCAATCGTAACAAATCGTAACGCACGCAGAATGCACGCACGACACATTTTTACTTCCCGGTTTTAACAAAATGATCAAAAGAAGCATTTTTTCCCACATTCTAGAAGTCTTGACGACGCCAGCGACGCAGCGGTAGTCTTCTGTCTGCTGAAATGACCACGTAGTCTCATTCCCGTAGACAAAATGAGTACATAGTCTCACTTGAGTAGATCGTGTTTGTCTGGGATCAATATCACCCCAGTGATTTTCAATTAACAAACATCAGCAAACAGTAACAACTAGCAGTTTTCGGCGCGAAAATAGTACTTAGAACTTATACCCGTTAACTGATTAAAGGGGCACATGCGAATAGCCTGAGACTGCATGTTTTTAAATATTTCGTCGCTTTTATTCCTTCACTGACTGTTTTTCAATTTCATTTTTTGTTCAAACCATTACAGAGTGGAATACACTTAGGGAAGAAATTGTACCTATTACTGATAATGATCTTTTTTATGATAAACTGCAAATCTGTCTCTGCGATTAATAATGTATGTTTTATTGTGGTTTTGTTTATCCTTTGTATGAATATGTATTGTTATTGCATAATACTTTTCGTGTACACCCCCTGCATAATGCCTAACGGCGCTGCAGGTATTCGTGTAAATAAATAAATCATAATTCACAACTTTTACATTACATCACTCACATAAAATGTTTTCATTAATTTTTTTCCAGCTCCAACTCAACTCTCTCCCGTCACGCCACTTCGGTGGTGCTGCTGTAGGCACTACACATGCGCAGATACATCGCGTCAAGCGAATCTTGTTATTGCGCACGCGCACTGCAATCACACCGTGGGGGCTAATGCGTGCTTGTTGCTCATTAGTGTGATGGTGCATATGTCTTCTTCGAATTAGAGTATTTTTCGTAGCTTATCCCAATATAAGTATTGTTACGTGTAACTATATAATGCTAATGTTAAAAATGTCTGAATGAGGTCGAAATACAAAAATAAACGCAGCACCATTATATTCCTAAGACTACCCAGTAACAAATTATGCTTGTAAAGGTGGATTTCTTTATATGTGCGAACTTGCTTTTTGGGTAAAAAAGTTTGAGAATTTATTATTGTATCCAGGACGTGCCATCCCTATAGTATGGTCATTTTTCGTATGTTCAAATTTGTGCAGCAAAAAAAAAAAAAAAGTGGTTGTTGCTTAAAACAAAATTGGGAAGCCGAGGTAAGTTTACCAAAGCTTGAGGCATGTCAAGGGGACAGAAATCCCCATGCATAGTAAGCGCGTGCCGAACTTGATCTCGAGCTACGAGAGATTTTCTGCTGGGTGTTTGTCGCTTTGAATGTGTCATTTGTTATAATTGGTACCGAGTTCCTCCAATGCTTCTGGCTACTGAAATATAAGAAGCGGAGGCATCTTTTGACTTAATCTCAAGGCTCCCCATTGTGGAGCATAATGTTCACAATGCCCTCTTTACATGCCTTGCACGTCGTTCCGGACACAGAGTCGCAATTCCAATCCTACCTTCCCGATTTTCGTGCGCTATCACAAACTGGTTATGAGGAGCTGCTCGTGCAGCGCAGCGTCTCACATCATTCAGACCACTGAGTGCTTGTTTATGCTCGACCGCGTTGTCTGTCCCCTGACAATCTTCGAATTGTACAAGAGAAATTTCTGCACATGCTCGCATTGAGCAAGATCCGGCCATCGTGGATCTCATGGTCCTCACCACTGCAGCGTGGTGCGCGAGAAAACAGCACAATATTAGAGACTACTTTAAGGATACCGCGCTTTGAACGTCGTTTGTCTCTCCGGTGTGCGGTCCAATTCCTCATATTCACATCGCATCAAGATTTGACGGCGCCTCTATTTTTCCGAAGACCGATTTTGTCCTCGTCTGTCACCAAATCCACGTCGACCCGTACGACGAGCAAAGGAACGCGGTTATCACACCTTCTTCACTTTACAAATTCGTCCGGATGCCGTCTGGTTTCTCAGAAGCCGCCCAGACCTCTCAAAGGGTCATCAACGAGGTACTCGGTGCACTGACTAGAGCGCTGCACGGGCCGGAATTTCTGGGCCCGGCCCGACCCGGACCGGTGGACGCATGGCCCGGGCCCGGCCCGAGCCCGACAAAAGATTTAATTTCTAGGCCCGGCCCGAACCGGCCCGGAAGAGAGACAGCCCGGGCCCGACCCGGGCCCGGCAGAATTTTTAGACAGACGCTTGAGCCCTGACAAAACTTTTTTTAAATATAAGCCTGAGCCCGGCCAAGCACGACATATAATATAAATGAGCCCGGAAACGTTTGCAGGCTTTAACCTAAAACCTGTTTAAGCATTACGCAAGCATATTTGATTCAAATTTCTTTTAAACTTAAACCGAGTTTTTTTCTTCCTTATACAATAAATATTCCGACTTAGACGACGTATTTTCGAGAATATGGGCGAAATATGCAACTTCATGAGTGATTTTGGGAAGAAAAAAATGTGGGTAATATTTAATTTAATTTATGCATTTTTTGAACAGATATTGGACTTTTAGTTGTTCAATTCGTTTCACAGAGAACTTTCCTCTCGACATATTTTCCTGTGAAGAAACAGTCACGCGAGTGCACCTTCAAAAGGCTGTATTAGCATAATATTATTTATGGTGTAGTTAGCTTATCTTTGTTGGCATAGTAAGGCCCCCTCCCGTTTTTCCGTTTTTTTTTTCTCTTAAGTTTGAAAAGCAGAGGAAAAAGACACTCATGTTGTACCCTGCAACTGGAGTGCCCTCGTTTTCTTGACCACACATTCCCACTATGCTGGTTGAATCATATACGTTTCCTTCTATAATAGTAAAAACTTTCCAAACGCAAACGTCTTTTTTTTTTTTAATGGCGTTGTATTGATTTTATATTTCGCTTCTTTGCTTTGCTTGAACGTAAACAATCAATGAGCACACTTTTTGTTATCAACAATTTAGAATTTGCGACAAACGACTGCCCAGCCACGGCCCGAAATTTTTTTTGTTCAAGCCCGAGCCCCACTTGGGCCCGAGAAAATGCGTGCTACCAGGCCCGAGCCCGGCCCGCGGGCCGGGCCAGGTTCGGGTTTTCGGGCTGGCCCGGGCCCGTGCAGTGCTCTAGGCCACTGACCTTCTTCCCTGCTAACGTTAACGGAAGCTTTCTCTTGAGCTCTTTTTCCGTGGGACACGAACAACATCATCGAGTGGTCTTGGAGCGCAACAATAGCCACATAAACGTCATAAGACTGCCAAGTGTTAATGAGAGGGTTAAAGGTCGCGGGACATCACATTGAGCGCCGAGGTATTCCTCCCCTCTCTGTAAAGTTTGAGTTGATTTAAATGTTTTATGACCGTCAACGCTGCGACAGCAACGCTAGTTGGAATCGTGAGTATATAATAATAATAATAATAATAATTATAATATTAAGAGTAATAACCACAACCATTATCAAATAAATAAATAAATAAATTAGTCAATCAATCAATTGATCAATTTTATTGCATGCCCAGGAACAATTATTCGGTGTTGGTACTGGCACACCACACGTTCGAACACTTAAAAACAAGGAGCACACACACATTTCAAGATAAAACATGGAAATTATAACCATACGAAAACACGCAAACATCAGAATCAGCGACACATAAAATTAGAAGGTAAGTATATATGTTGGAAGTTCATACGTTGGTGCGCCGTGGAGATAATGTATATAATCGGGAGACTACGTCACGCAGAGAGTAGAAAAAACAACGTATAAAGTGACAAAGCTCCTTCCAAATATTAGTGGCCCTGTAGCCCTCATGCCCATTTGTATTCATTATAAGGTAGTTCAAAAGTGATAGCAAAATGTCGGCTGCATGAGCTTCAAGAGTAAAACAACGGTCTACAAGGTCACAAGAAATAATAAAAATGTATGTGCGATTCACTGTACCATTTGAGTACCTTTCAGCTCTGCCTTAATTGGAAGAGGTTTCTAATTGAGTGGTAAAAATATTAGCGCTGGAGTCAAATATGTTTAGTTTTTCAGCGTAACCGTTGTAACAATCCAAAAGCCTGGGAATACGGCACAAATTACAAAATGTTCTAGATGTATAAAAAGGTGAATTAAGTTTTGTAGGTACTTCTAGATATTCTAATATTCAGTTCAGATAAGAGATTTCGGGAGTCGATTAGGCTGTGAAGGGTTTAAACAAAAATACCATGTCCACTTTTTCACTAAGTCGATGTAGGGTCAGGCAACCCGACTCGTTCCAAAAGGGCATCGTTATGCAAAGTTTGCTCATCTCTAGCCGAATAGCGATACTTAAAAAATTGTAATAAATTTATGTTGCACCCGTTCAATCTCAGTGAATTGGTTCTATAGATTCCGCTCCACACCACCGACGCATAGTCTTGCTGCAAGTGGCTTACTGAGTAGTAAAAGGTTAAAAACGTGCGTGGATTGTTGAATTCACTAGTCAGGCTACACAGAAAGCCAAGCACTCGAAACGATGCGCAAACCATTTGGCCCACGTGGACATGGAACCTTAGTTTTGAATCAAACACAACACCGAGCTCTCTAATTTCGGTTACACGAGTGAATAAGGCACCTTCAGTTCGATAAGGAAAGCCGACATTTTGAGTTATCCGAGAAAATATCAATACCTTAATTGGTTTTTGAACGGTTCAGACGGAGGCTGTTTTCTTTAATATAATAATAATATTAATATTACTACTAATAATAAAATTAATATTCTTAGTTACCATATTAGTGTGATAGGAGCTGAGGATAAAAAGCGGTGCGAACAGCTTGACTGGTCCTCTGCCCCCTCAAGTACAAAGCAGCGGTAAGAAATGTAAAATAAAAGAAGACAATAAATTATACGATAAAACAATGTACTTTTATGGCAACAGTAAAAAAGAACCACCGAAAAATTAATTGACAAACTTGACTTTTGCCGACACTAAGACAAATCGATTAAAAAGCTGACCACATTAAAAACACGAAAAAATAAATTAAACATTTTTTTTAATCATTAATAAGTAGCACAGACACACAAAGGTTAACTTTCCTTGTCGTTCACTGCGGGAAAGTCGATATGCTTGCACGTGTATCACGCACGTAGCCAGGGGGAGGCCCATGGGGCCCGGGCCCCCGCCGAAATCTTCCATTTTGCTGGGACTTCCTCTCCCCCTCCCCCTCATACAGCGTTTCGTCATGGGCGGCCCCCCCCCCCCCCCCCCCCCCCGAAACAAAACCCTGGCTACGTGCCTGACGTGTATATATCAAAATTACCTAGGTATACTTATTTAATAGGGATGGCAATGAATAACAAAGGCACTCTTTTCAAGAGTTTAGTCGAGTTGTTGGTCAGTCCAGTCTTTTATGCTTGAAGAATAACTAAAACTTGTTATGTGTTAGTGGGCCAGATTACGTATACTATATATAATATTTTGTGTTTCTGGCTTATAGCGGACATTCAAACGACATCTATACAGGTTGTAGGCTGTGACCCCGCGGGAACGATGAAAGAAAATTGCACTTGGTGTTCCATACGGCGCATCATAAATGTGCCCTATATATACATATTATTTTATTACATGAAGTGAACATGTCGTAGGTTTGAAAACGTTGTTGTACCCCATACCAGAAAATTGCACTTGGTGATTGATACGGCACGTTATAGATCTGTCGTATATATGTTGTTGTTGTTTTTCTTTTTTCCCATTAAGCCAACATGTTGTAGGTTTGAAAATGTTGTCCCGCATACCAGTTGGCAATAGTTTAAATGTGAGTAAAAAAGTGAATTACAAAAAAACTATCTGGTTCGCGTGTAAAGAAGGTGTCTCAGTACGACAAACTACGTCAGTAATTTTAGGTATTTTTGTTAGTAAGTAGTTAATATGACTTTCCCAAACCATGCCCGAGGAAAATACAACACCAAGACACTTGAAATATAATACCTCCTCTATACGTCGTGAATTTAGTACTAAGTCCTGGTATGTGGGAATGGGCGCCTTTTTTTAAAGAATAAAACGGCCTTTGTTTTTGCTTCATTTCCTTTCATAAAATTAGATACTAACCGTTTTTTTTTGTATTTTAATTGCGTCATTACATTTATCTATAAGCTCACGAATGTCATTGTCAGAAAAAAAAATACTCGTATCATCCGCATATATCAAATCATGAGCCATTCCACTCTGTGAAGGTGGATGACCAGAGAAGCTGTTTAGCACATGACACAGACCCGCCCCGAGGAGCCGGAGGAAAGTGGACACGCTCGACACGGGACCGGCACCCGGTGGAAAGTAGACACCCGCGACGGGACGGCCTTCCCTTCAGGAGAGCGGAAGGAAAGGAAACTAGGCACGCAAGCGCTTGGGACGACGACAAAGAGAGGGCGGTGCGAGCGTAGACATGACCGACACGGGTGGCACAGCGGCAAATTTTTAAGAAACCTTTATTATCTTCCTGAGAGTCTACTGATCTTGTAAATGGTTCCTATTGATAACAAATCTACTCAATAGACCTATTGCGAAATTACCCAAGCATCAAGAAGAATGCAGGGAATGGTGTTCCGTGCGCCGCACGTGCCGGCGCATGCAACGGTCTGTTCTAAAGCAAAAGCCTAAAACAAATGGCATTCTTTCACGCGCGTTCGTTAACAGTTTATTTTGGTTATCTGTTTCGAACCTTTTATGCGCGGAAGGCGTGCGCGTGCGGCACGTGCGGTGGTGCGAACGAAGAATTATTGGTAACGCACATGAAAAATTCACGAAACCCTAGCCATAAACGGCTGGGCTGTAATAAATTTGGCGTTAGGACTAATATTCAAAATATCGTAAAGATAAACGTTAAAGGGTAGGGGTCCTAATATGCTACCCTGTGGCACACAAGAAAACACAGGTTGAGCCTTAACGAGAAAATTATTTATCCGACCGTCTTGTTTTCTTTTAGAACAATGTGATTATAAAAGCAATAACATCCAAGTCCCATATTACCATAGTAGTTGAGTTTTTCTAGCAAACTTTAACGCTTTAACAGGTCAAAAGCCTCTTAAAAATCCAGAAACCCGTCAAGACCGTTAGCTTTTTCTAAAACGGTGTAAGGGTAGAATCTTTTCGTTCAAGTAACGCATTCGATTGATTTGCCAAAGACGGAGTTGGTGTGTCGTAAAAAATTTACACTGATCAATAAATCTCGAAAATCTCGCGTGCAAAATGTTTTCAAAATCCTTTGAAAATACTGGCAGAATGGAACTGGTATGCACTTTCACAGATTATTTATATTTCCACTTTTGTAATGTGCCGTAATTCTAGCTACTTGCATTTACGACGGGAAAACGAGACTCACTAAGCATGAGTTAAATATATAAGTGAGAATGCGTGCGAAAATATCAACTTTATGCTTCACAGGACGTATCTGGAGAGCGCATCAAGATCACATCGACTGCTATTATTGACATGTTTTCTTACATATATTACTTTATGTATGGTGACCGGCTACAGAAACATTGATTAATCCTTTCGAATGCGCATATGTTAGCAAGCAGCGGACGAATCACAACGAGCAGTTAAGTTGGAAACATCATGGGTGTTTCGTAACCCACTGCGCAACGAAGCTCCAGGCATGCTGCACTAGCTCCTCGAAAGGAACTACGAGAAGCAACGTTTTCGACCTTTCACACCACAGTGGAGCGTAAGTTCAGAAACGTTATTTTTTGTTCTAGTCGTCGCTAATATGTTCTTCGGGTATTTTTGACTTTGGCATTTCTCTTCTTCCGCCTTTCGACGTAAGTCCTTGTATTAAACCGGCGTTTTGATTTTTTTTACCATTTAAATGAATGGACAACAAATCTTTTATATATAATGAATCGTCATGATACCAGCTGGCCTGTGTAAAGTGCGTCAAGTCGTCCTCATTATAGTTTTCTCTTTTTCGTGGCATTTTAGCTTTAAATTAAACAAAACAGAAACGTTCAGCAACGACGAGTCAACGAGAGCAAATTGGGCGGGTACCCTTATCTGTCCCCCTTTCTAATCTTTATCCGTTCTTCTTTATAAACCAGATCCCAGATTCAAGCAAATCTATATTTTTCTTTCTGCTCTTCTCTGGGGAACTTAGGGTATCAGGGTGCCATAATACTTACAAGGGCATTGAGTACCGGCGAAATGCACAGCACACAAACGAACGCGTAGGAAATGTGAAGAAGAAGCAGACGAAACGAGTTCTGACTTGACACCTATGTTGGTGGTAACGCGTAAATAGTAAAAGCGTTGGAAATAACGCGTTACTTTTTTTCAGTAGCGCAGTAACGTACTCGTTACGTTTTCAAGGTTGTAACCTACAACGTATTTTCGTTGTTGGTTTAGAGCTAACTGGTACCGGGGTTACGTTACTCGTCACACCTTGTAGCAAAAACGTAAAAAAAAACACAAAAAAACTGTAGTTGTTGTTGCGCTTTTAGGCGCCCAGTCAATGAATTCCTCAACTCATCCACGTAGCTTCAAAATCAGAACTGTAAAACGTATTACGTTATTAAGTAAAGTTCTCGCACGGACTTACACTTTCTTGAAACATGGCGCCTATGCATGCCTGTATCATTAAAACAGTAAAATTTTTCATTTAGAAATAATAAGTAACGAGGGGGTAACATGTGTTACTTTTCATCCGTAACCGTAAGGCAGTGTTGTACGGAACGGGGTCCCAAGAAACGGAGTTCCTGGGACGCGTTCCTTTTAGGTGGAACAGTAACGCCGCCTCTCCCGTTGCCTCGATGAAAATGGAACGGGATCTCGTTACGTTCTTACGGAAACGTAAAAAGTAAGGGCGTTCCTTTTTTTTTGTCCAGTGAGGTATTTTTTTTTTCGTTTATAAGGAAGAAACTTCAAAAAATATTGAAACAATATATATATTGTTTCACCAAAGAAAATTTACATGGTATTTTTTACCGCAAAAATAAACTAGGCATCGTCGAGCGCTCATTCTCCGCCCAAAAGGTAGCCCTCGAGGTAGCAACCATATGCCAAAAGTTTCAGCCCGATCCGATAACTTAATCAAAAGTAATAATTGATTTTATGAATATTTCAATGGAAAAAATGGCGGCCGACGGAGTTTTCGAACACATGGGGCTCTATGGCACCAGAAACCGAAATCGGGCAAAAATGAGCTCCATTTTCCCATTGAAATTTTCAAAAAAATACTTATAACTTTTGATTATCTTATCGGATCGGGCTGAAACTTTGGCATCTGGTTATGACCTCTAGCACTATTTTTGGGCGGAGAATGAGCGTTCGGCGGTGCCTAGTTTATTTTTGAGGTAAAAAAGACCGTGTAAGTTTTCTTTTGTGGCACTCTGTATATATATATATACAGGGTGTCACAAAAGAACATTTACACGGTCTGTTTTACCGCAAAAATAAACTAGGCATCGCCGAACGCTCATTCTCCGCCCAAAGGTAGAGCTAGAGGTCACAACCAGATGCCAAAGTTTCAGCCCGATCCGATAACTTAATCAAAAGTTATAAATGATTTTCTGGAAATTTCAATGGGAAAATGGCGGCCGACGGAGTTTTCGAACACATGGGGCTCTATGGCACCAGAAACCGAAAATGGACAAAAATAGGCTCCATTTTCCCATTGAAATTTTCAGAAAATAACATAACTTTTGATCAAGTTATGGGATCGGGCTGAAACTTTGGCATCTGGTTATGACCTCTAGCTCTACCCTTGGGCGAAGAATGAGCGTTCGGCAATGCCTAGTTTATTTTTGCTTTAAGAAAGACCGTGTAAATTTTCTTTTGTGACACCCTGTATATATATATATATATATATATATATATATATATATATATATATATATATATATATATATACGAAGAGTGGGGTAATTTGTCAATCGGGTGCAGGTGAGCTGGTGGATATTGATTTAGAACCGATGAGGTGGCAGCGAACAGTTAGACAGCCTGTATTCCAGAGAAGTTTCAATTGCTCAATCAGAGTCACGTGGTGTATGGGCCGTGTTTGCAATACGAGCTACAGGCGACGAACGCGTTGGCCGTCTGCGAACGGTCCCTGCCTTTCCGCCTGCTTTCTTCCTAGCCTCGCGATAACGCAGCGCTTGTGCACTTGCGACCAATCTCCGATGGAGGCGTCCGACATTAAACTACGAACCCTCCCCATGGTTTCAGTTGGACCCTCTCTACATTCTAGGCTCTCTAAGAACAATAGGTGACAGAGGCGAGCGCCGCCGGCGTGCTCCTTTTCCTTTGCGCCGAGGCGTTGATGTCCAAGAAAGTTGGGAATGTACAAGAGAGCATGCATGCACACATGGCGGGGCCAACAGTAGGATCTCTGGAACCCAAGGAGCTCGTACCAGCCGACAAAAATTAAGGTACCGCATTCCACGCGGCTTCATGTCCTCTAAAACGGCACGGTTCTCAAAGCTGTGGTTCAAGGACCCCAAGGGTCCTTGAGAGCGTTCCGTGGGGTCCTCACATATTCGAAGACTTCTGATCGCCAATTGAACCAGTCCTTTCATGGGAAAGGCAGTCACAATCTTCGATGTGCATGACAAGATCGATGCAAGTATCACGAACCTCGATGTTTGGAGCAGCCGGATGGAGAGCAGGTTTTTAGGCTCCTCTCCCTAGCTGAATAGTTTAGACGAGTCCTCCAAAGTGGAGCTGCCAAAAAAGTTGAGAACCGCGATTCAAAAGCAATTGCAGTTTATTTGTGCCCGAATTATAAAATGCTTTCGTCGTCTTCATGCCGCCAGAGGCTGAAGGATTAAATAATACTAAGGAAACGCGGTTTGAAGGCGATGCGCATCCTCAGCTTTCTTGCCACACATCTTTACCGCAACTGTTCTCGCAACGCCCCCTTAACTGTTGTGAGTACGAGGAATTTCGTAATACCCTCGCATTTGCGAGAAG
The DNA here is from genome assembly GCA_037355805.1 of Ixodes ricinus. Classification (NCBI taxonomy): domain Eukaryota; kingdom Metazoa; phylum Arthropoda; class Arachnida; order Ixodida; family Ixodidae; genus Ixodes; species Ixodes ricinus. The sequence continues at coordinate 91,655 of JAZHYW010003969.1, forward strand.
GCGTATTGAGACCGTTGCTGCCATTTCCGATGACCTTCCTGCGTGAAGCTTCGTTTTCTGGATTGGTTCATATCAAATCAGCCACAAAACAGGATGATGTTGAGCCAGAATTACCAATTCAATTTTCTTCCAGTTTGCTTGAAGTCAGCACCCTTGTTTACAGCGTGCAAAACTACTTTTCACACTGATCATGAACAATTAGTGCCAGTTTATATTAATAACCTATAATTTAATCCGTACAGCTGCAAATATAATACCTTCTTCTGGCTACTGCTGTGCGTGCCATACTAAGTGTGCTTTCTTGTTATTAATATTGTAGTCAGTGGAGATACCTGATTGGTTCATATCAAATCAGCCACAAAACAGGATGATGTTGAGCCAGAATTACCAATTCAATTTTCTTCCAGTTTGCTTGAAGTCAGCACCCTTGTTTACAGCGTGCAAAACTACTTTTCACACTGATCATGAACAATTAGTGCCAGTTTATATTAAACGGGCGATGCAACGATTTCTGTATTTTGCGCAAAAACCGCTTAGAACGGATCCCTGACGTTAATGACCTGTAAAATACCTGTTCGTTTTTCACCACACGCAGTCGAAGTCGCAGAAAAAAATAAAGAAAAACGAGCAGAGTTTACCCCCTCAACTCGCAGCCAGAACAAGCGGCCACGTGATCTGGAGCCGATTATATGCCGCCGATGTTGATCATAGCCATGCGCTGGGGTTGGCAATGCACATGACACGCGCTGAGTTCCAGACATTGTTATGGTTCGGCTGTTGTTGTCATTGCAGCGATTGGACACAGGACACTACCCGAATGCTTCTCGAGCTATCGATTATCACGAGCCCGAATCGAGTGTCCACGCCATGCTCGGGTCCAATCTATGAGCCGCATTCAAATATCGTCACTGGGCGGTACTGCTACCGCCCGGCTACGTCACCAGGTTTTGCGAAGGAGAGATTGAATGAAAACGCTCGGTTTTGTCCTCGAAATTACAGCCCAACAAAGGAGTTTCTTGGTCAGTGGCGTTGCGTGCGAGTATCCTTGAGTCCCACTAGTGCCAGTAAGCTCGTGTAAAGTGAAGAACATTCCAATTGAATATCGTTGCACCGCCCCTTTAATAACCTATAATTTAATCCGTACAGCTGCAAATATAATACCTTCTTCTGGCTACTGCTGTGCGTGCCATACTAAGTGTGCTTTCTTGTTATTAATATTGTAGTCAGTGGAGATACCTGAATGGCTTCTGCGTCTGTTTGAGGGCCCGCGACGTTCGTAAGATTGGAAACCGCTTCTCTAGAACACCTTTGATTGGATATAATTTGTTCTTGAAGTATTTGTAAGATAGATAATAATTTCGAATTACTAGATGTTCTGGTGCAGTGTGGAAAACATATTGAAGTGGTGCACTGGATAGCACACCTCCCCGGTTATCGGGGAACCCGGAGCGTGAATTTTGGCTACCATAATATTGATTTTTGATTACTTTATAATATTTTTTCTTCTGATCTGTACGGTTGAGCCGTACACTCACACAACAGTAGCCTTTTGTGTCAGCGACTCCCTTCTGGTAAACTTCTGCAAAGTAGCAGTCTCTTAACACCCTCGATTGGACAATATATAAATCTTAAAATAATTATCTCTCAGCAACTTAGATTGCTATAGACGCTTTACACACGCGCCAGATTGAGCCGCCATAGCCGACCTTTTCTTGTCTTACCGAGATGCCAAGCCACTAAACGGACGTTTCCGAGCCTCTACACATGCCTATGCTGGGGAGAAGGACGTAGTAGCCCCTAAAGTGGCAATAACCTGCCCTGCTGTGGTAAGAATGAAGTGCAGCGAACGGAATAAGAGGAAACAAAAACTGAAGGGCGGTTATGGCGGCGCCCATGCACAGCTGCTGTAAAGCGTCTATAGAAGCACAAGTTCAGTGTTGTCCAATGATGGGTAGAGGAAAAAGGTTTTATTTTTTTATCTATTTTTTTTTCTAAATGTGGTGGAAGAGCTTCTTGTAAGACGTCATACTATGAGATGCTAAAAAAAAAACTACACCAGATCATAACAATATTAGGACTCTGGAGTTACTCACACCACTATGATTAGAATGTAGCTATACTTGCGGACAACTTTATGTGACTATGCCGTCAGAGCTATAAGAACACGTGAGCTCCCGCATTTTGTGCGCCCGTCAAAGCTGTGCACGTGCACTCTTCACGTCTTTTGAAATGCCAGAGAAAGTGGCCTGCGAGTACAGAAACATCAAGGACTCCTGAGCTCTGTTCAACTGCGTACGTTGCACGAGCAAGATTGCATAGCCTAAAAGGTACATTCCTGACGTGAGTTCTCATGCGCCACAAAAGACTCAAAGAGAGCAAGAACACCAAAAAGTGGTATACTAATTGTCACAAAAGTGCTACGGTTACAGCGGGATTCGAGGAGAAGAAAAACAATCGAAATCGCTGGTTTAAAAATAAAGGTCCTCATTGAAATTCGTTAAAAAGTTTAGAGCGAATTATAAAATACATTCCATACACAATGTTGTATTGCATGTTCGGATAGCTATGCCAATAACGTTTCTGCATTAATATGAACGCACTTTCTTCTAGCACTTTTGGTTTTGCTAGGATTTCTACACGTCTGTCGGCTTTTATATTTGTGTATACAGAAAGAGAAAGACGACAAGATTCGATCCGGCAGATATACAAAAAATGACAGTTATTTCCCTGGAAGAATTCAAATAAGAAATAAAAATCGAGCACTTCATTCATACCAAAGGCTGCTAATCTAAGATAGCGCGACGAAACGGCCGCGGTGACTCTGAGCAGAATGACAGCGCGAAACTCGGAGGTGCTGAGCGACGGCACGCGGCCGCCGAGAAGTACAGACGTGAAAATCGAGCGCCGGTGTCGTACGTCAGCATTTATGCTCACTAGCGGACACGTATCGCAGCCCTCGGGGTTGAACCGCGACCTTGTTGAAGATGGCGCCCGTGGGATCGCAGCCTTAATCGTCTTTATTAAGGCGAAAGCCTCATATGTCTCATAGTTCAGTCGACCTTCAAAGTTCTTGAGCGAAAATACGTCGGTGACAAAGAAGGTTGTACCAAAACGTTTAACTGAGCACTCAGTGGATGACTAAGCGAATTAAGTTGATGGCTCAGCACATTGAGAAAGATCACTCAGCCCATTGAGAAGGATGACATAGCACATTACGAAGAATGAATCAGCACATTAAGAGGGATGACTGAGCGAGTAAATCATGTGTCTGTCTTGAATGCATAGGCGCTTGGGGTTTGGCCTTCAAGTCGTCTTAGGAATATTTACTATTTAGCCTTCAGGATTACGAATATCATGAATATCAAAATTATATTTCAGATTGATGCGCCAAATAGCCACAACAGCGCTTTCGAAATAGCGCCGAAGCCCCGGCCTCCTTCCCGACGCGTTCAGTGTGAGGAGGGAATCATGAGGCATTTTCAGAGATTTCAGCATTTCCGCGTTTTCACAAGGCTTATCCGAGCAGACAAAAGTGCTGCACACGTTGCCTCACAAGTGGCATGCGCAAGGCAGCTGAAACCTCTGGGTATGACGTCGCACCCAGCGGTTGGTTTTTCGGTTTTTCTCGTGCCTATTGATACGATCGGGTCAAATGCTTGTGATATTCAAATTCACAGGACAAAATTACGCTACGATTCGCCTCTAACTAGTTTTTTTTTTAAGCAACCCTTTTTATCTTTTTTTAAAGTTTAAACAAGATATGGCAGCGAATAGCGCTTCTATAGTTTAGGATACGCCTAAATCCATTGGATTTGCAAACGCCTAAAGCTATAGATGCCTATGAGACAATAAGAGCATCAAAGCGAGTCCTGTGACAGCGCTCCAATAGAGTTCCCTCCTGCGGTACGATGTCGCATGCCTCAATGCAGTGCTCACGATAGACCACTGGCACGCGGCTTCCTGTGTTTGCCAGGTTATCTCAAAACGGATGTGGAAGGCCGTTGGCGCAAGCCACGACATAAGCCGCACCCCGTGTCTAGTTGGCTGACAAGCAGAAGAAACGAACAAACCAAGCACTGCTCGTTTCGTCTGCTTGTTTTGATAAGTCCTGGAGAACCTGTCCGGTCAATCTTTCCCGTGTACACTACTTAGCCATGTGTTGATGTCCTTTTTTGCCGACAGTATCTACTCGACGTTAAGTACACACACACACACAAAAAAAACGTATTCTATGGCTTTATACGTAATGACATATTTTAGAATAGATGATGCTGAATCTTATTCAGTTTATTCCAATGTATAGTTTGTAATTATTTTAGTAAGAGCGAGATTGACTGACGGATTTCGTTATTCATTAATAAAGCAAAAATAGCGAAAAAAACAAACGGAGATGAGAAGTGAAATGAACAAAAAAACAACCGCAGAGGGCTGTACTTTGTTTTTCGTCCATATCTGCACTGTTTTTGGTTTCTGAACGCATAACCAACTCGCCCTAATTTCAACAGTAATACGATTTTGTTTTTCTCCTGGACTGCAAGAAGGTTAATTTATCTCGATTTTTTATAGTACGTAACGCACAGAACGTTGGCATTTGGAAAGGTGTAAGTAGGCCTTGTGCCTTATGATCATAACTTACACGTTCATACACTGAGGGAGACAGCAAACAAGATAACGCTCTCGAAAACTGCTTTAATGAACTGTTTTATCCTTGCATGTAAGTGAATGATAAACTTTCGGCATAGGGTGTCAATTCCACGTTCATCTAAAATAAATTTCGGCTAAATCTGGCGGTCACGATTCTCTGTTGAATTAATTACCGGCGCATACAGCGTCGGCGAGTGGGCACTCGTCGACGCTCTATACTCTGCACACATAACCCTGGCATTTGAAGATCCCATCTTGAGGTTACAATATGTCGTTTGTCAAAGGCGTGTTCAGGTTTCACAAAACTCCCGAAAATTTACTTACATATTTGCTGGCTACGCCACTCATGGTGACAGGTACAATTTCGGTCCTAATCGAGCCTTGGTTCTGGGTATGGTTAAGGTTTCACTTACAACTTCTTTGTGTTCAATTTGTAGCGTGCAAACTTTCAAACCTATCTTTGTGCCTTCCGAGGCCTCGGGATTGGAGCTATGTTCCCGCTTTACTTCGCACTAGACAACTCTGCAAACCTAACTAACCCTCAAATTGTTTCTCAACCTTCTAGGGCGAAAGCCTCTACTTGTCCCATAAAGCAGAAAAGCGCCGTATCAAGCAATAAAAATACGATTGAGTGGCACACGCCGTGCAATAGGCGACCCTACTTGTCCCATTACCTTGGCGTCGTCCTCCCGGTCGTCCTAGACCACTAGGACGACCTCACCTCTCATATTACGTGAAAAACTAGCGTCGTCGGCGTTGTGACGAAAAAATGGCTATAAAAATACGTTATCAAGCGTCATCAGCGTGATGTCATCAAGCATCATCATATCTCATCAGCGTGATGTCACCGCCGGAGTGCCGCGTGCAAAAGGTGCGCTTCGGACTTTGTCTGTGCTCGTTCTGCGCTTCATGCAATGGACTTTGAGGCAACCGCGTCTACATCTACGGCCTCGACATCGGCAGCAGCGTCTACACCTACGGCGGCTTCCACAGGAGAACGTGGCCGCCCACGCAAATGTGCCAAATCCTCCTCCAGGCGTCGCTCTCGACTTCATAAGAGACGTAGTCCTCTAGGCACCGTTCTCGATGTCTTCCTAGACGTCGTCCTTAAGGTCATCATAGAGGTCGTCCTAGACAACGTTCTTGACGTCGTCCTAGAGGTTGTCCTCTACGTCGTCCTCTAGGCGTCATTCTCGACGTCGTTCTAGACTTCGTCATTAAGGTCGCTCATAGAGGTTGTGCTAGATGTCTTCCTCGATGTCGTCCTAGACGTTGGCCTTGAGATCGACTTAGAGGTCGTCATAGACGCCGCACTTGGCGTCGACCTGTAGGACGTTGTCCTACACGTCATTGATTTAACGCTGGGACCGAACAATTCTTAAAATCTGATTTGTCTTTCGCTAGCTGTTTTAGGATGACCTCTACGAAGCTTTCATAATTTTTCATGTCAAAAGCCTCACTTGTTCCATTGCGCGGAAAGCGATGTTGTTGTGCCCGAAACACTGCAATAAAATGCGTCATCAAGCACACTCCGCTCAATGGTATGCTCAAAGACAATGCCGTCCCTGGCGTCTCTTCTTTACAAGGGTGGAGCCGAGGAAGGACTCTTTAAAGGGGTACGGAAACGAAAATTTAAATGTTCGAATTTCGTTCGGGAATGAGTCAAGCATAACGGATAATAACCGTAAATGATAATCGCACGTTTGTATTTTGAGCGACTGGCTATATTTTTCGTTCCAAACGGTGCACTCGAGCAAGCGCTTGAAGAGAAGCGAGCGGAGAGCGCGATGCGTCATGGGATATCCGGCGCAAACAAAAACAGAAAGAAAAGATTCCCCGCATTCGTGACGTAGCAAGGCTGGCGCTTTGCCCTTGGTGGCGTTGTCAGCGTTGTGGTGGTGTCAATAGCGTCAGCGGGTTACAACCGAGCCGTTCGAAGTACCCGTGGGGTGACGAGCGTGTGGCTGGCCCAATGAGCACGTAGCTTCCACAACACTGTCAGCTTAGGGCTGAACGGTGTGGGGAAAGCAACTTAGGCTCGTTCACACTCTTGCGACCGAGAAAGACCGAGAGAGAAAACCGGTTTAAGCCTCTTGCGATCTCTTAGAACCAGCTCCGCCGGCTGCGCATCCGGTCCTAAGAAGTCGCAAAAGGATTAAAACCGGTCTGGTCTCTCTCGGTCGTACTCGGTCGCAAGAGTGTGAACGTGCCTTTATGTTCGAGTTTTGAGCGACGGGCTAATCTTCTAGGTGGAGAATGGCTGTTTCCGGTTGTACGAACGAGGGTCCAAGAAATAGGGAAGTTCTTCCTTTCCGTCTTCTTGGACCGTTTGGTACAATGCGCGATATGTGAGTTTAGTTAGGAGGAAAGCTAAGAAGGGAAATGTTGAAATTCCAAAGGGCGGCGCTGCTCCGAAGGACTCTGCTACGTCACGACTACGTAGCAAGTTCCTCAACGTTGCTAGATTACCTCCCAAATAGGCTCCGCATGCATCCACCAGGTGCACATTGAAAGATCGTTTATTTAGCTTTAAAATTAGTTTTCTTGTGCCTTTCAACGGAAGACTGGTGTTTTTGAGGTTAGGTGCAACATGCAACACATTCAAGCTAGAAAATGAGCGCTGGAATTTCGTTTCCCTACCCCTTTAACGTTGACATATTTCTCAAAATAATCCTCCAGATATAAGACAACACCTCGCATTTTTTTTACAATGTGAACAAATGTATATTCGCACGTATTGTGCCAATGTACAGAAAGACAAAAAAAAACCAGGCACTTGTAGATTTTTACGAAGGCAAAAAAGGCTGCGGTAGCGAATGTTTTTTTTTTTTTACTGTTTGAGGCATTGCCAGTGGTTTATACACAATTTTAGTTTCCCCGTTAAATTTAGAGGAAAAAATGACATCATGTGACCTCAACACGAATCAAGCTTCCCCGCGAAATTTCGCGGCTAAATTGACGTCTACCTCATGGAACTTTAGCGATACACAAGTTTAGTTTCCCCGCTAAATATTGCGGTACAAATGACATTACATGGTGGCGCGTGACCTATACAAACGTTCAGTTTCTCCGCTGGATTTTGCAGAAAAATTTAGGTTACATGATTTCAACACCAATTCAGTCTACCCGCTATATTTAGCAGAAAAATATGACGTCACGTGACTTGGCATCACGTGACGTCGACACCAATTCAGTTTCTTCGCTAAATTCAGCGGGCAAAATGATGTTACATACCTTGATGGCACGTCACCTACACAGTAGTACAGTTTACCCGCTCAATTTAGCGGAAAAATTAGCACGTGACTCAATTATTTGCAGCTCATTGCTTAATCAGACAACATCGTTGGTTCTGCCCGAAGTTTTGACTTGTCGCTTCTTATATAACTAAACATGGATCCTCCTTTTATCACATTTTCAAACTGTCATTTCTCTTTGTCTCCGCAATCTTATTTTCTAATTTTTGCACTTTACATCCTGGGCACAATAATGTGTTTCCTAAAGGTGAACACGCTCATATGTTTTTAATGTCTTAAAGTGCTTAGAAATATGTTCACTACACAAAAACAAAATTTGTATAGTCACAAAAATATAATTCAAGCCCGCCAACGGCCGCGTTAGAATTCAAAATTCCACACCACCGGGCTCCTTTCTTCTACCTTTGCCTCGACGTATATGGGGTAAACATTTAGACGATTCGTGTGCAACATTTTTGTAGCATATGATTTTACGACTATTAAACATATTTTACTGCTCTTGCGAATATACATTCGGACTTTTTTTTCCATATGCAAAAAAAGACCAGCACGATAGTAGAAGATGCCACCATTCCGCTCTCCCCTTGCTCACCTTTTTACCCTTCATAAAGCGACTCAAGAAGTCGGAATAAAGAATAATATCATGATTAAAACCGTGTGCGTGGCCGAGTTCACTGGCTACGCAGCACCCACGGAGGTGATACATGCAGTTTCAAATTCTGCTAGTAGAGTTTTAGATATTACTGTTCTTTTCCTGTCGGAATTTTTCTATTGCATTCTTGTCACTCCTTCATTGCTCTGGTTAAAAATCGCATTGAGCGAAGCACGTGCACAAAAGCAGCCTTAGCGCACTGTATCGACTCCATCGCCGACGCCAGGTGTACGGGGTCAGCTTTGGTTTGGTTGCAGGCACAAGTTCGCATATTCGCACGTTTATTTTCTGTTTTACATTTATCTGCTCTTTCTATTTGTGACAATATTGCGACTCGTGACGCATCACCAAACCCTACCGTGAGTGACCGGAAAATCAGCGGGGATTTTCTTGATCAGATCTTCTTAACCTTCGCGCTCCAAGGAAGGCATTATAGAGTGCTCAGTGCGTTGTGCGTTCTCCGATGTGGGTAGTATTAAGGGAAATCCAGCAGGTGCCATACGATGATTTGTTTTATTGAAACTCAGTTTATCATTTCCGACGAAGACAAAAATGGGGTTAGACAATGTGATACCCTAAAAAACTCTCACCAGAAAAAAAGATAACATTGATGTTTAGGGCGAATTTCACTGCGGAGTAATGATATATATTTTTGTGTTTCTAATTTGAGGTAATCAGTACTAAACATAAATTTGAAATTTTCTTATTAGCTTATACAAAAAATTACTTTTACAAAAAACAAAACAAAAAAAAACCTGATCGATAGTTTTTTTTTTAGTATTCTGAAATCGAGAGTGAATTAAAGTTGTTACAGACGGCGCTCATAAAAAACCTCACCATCAATCCTTGACCATCTGATACTTTTATTTAACTAAACATATGTGAACAATCAACTATGAAACATCGTGTTTTTGTGGGGTATCCGCCGCAATATATAGATTTAAAAAACTACAAACATAAATATGAACCTTCAACAATGCCTGAATATAGACAAAACGCCCAGCTTTATTACGGACAACCGTTCGCAGGTGCCATAATATCTTCGACAAGATCGGTAACACCAACTTTTTACATCGGAATTAAGGAGACAAGCTCTGCAAAATGCAGGGTATTGTTATCAGTCTAGGTGCCATTATATAAGCAATTTCTAAAGCTTTTGATAGATGTATTTAACATTCTTCGCGGTCTAAATGTGTACAAAATTATGATATGCTATTTTGTGTCGAACAGGGTACAAGTGTCCAGTTTGTTCATCTCCGAGCTCACTGGGCATCCAAACGTGCTCGCGAAGCGTTTAAAAATGGCCAGGTTATAGTTGACTCTGCAAAAGTGCAAGAAACACTCAAATTAGAGCAAGCACTGAGGGAGGGTTGCTATAATATATTAATTTGGGGCAGATTAAAATCCCACACATGTTCTGTTTCTGGTTTTGCTTCTGTGTAGGCACTCTCCAGTGATGAAATTACCAAAATACAGTACGCTAGGTGTTTCCATATTTGCAGTATTCTATCTATGTTTTTTTAAATTAAAATATTTATTACATATTTGTTTAATAGTGGCTTCTTCTAATACAATAGTGACCTGTTCAATTTTGCTTCTAAAATATGCAGGTGTTTTTCTTTTCTTAAACGAAAGTTTTTCGTACAGAAAAATGCCGGCTAGAAACACATTGACACAGCCTTTGCAATGAGCAGAACTCATAGCTGTATTTCTCCTCACGGCTTGATATTGACGAAATTTGAGCATGAAATTAAACGTACCATAATTCTCACTAATATAATTGATTTAATGTACGCACCGGTCAGCATCGAAATTGGGATGGAGAGGTGTTTTCGTACTAGAGTCGCAGTATTTCTGAAAACACGTGAAAACATAAAAAATAATATATATATCTCTCTTTCTCTCTCTCTATATATATATATATACATAACACAGAAACCTGGGTAAAATCCTTGCAATCCTACATATATATATATATATATATATATATATATATATATATATATATATATATATATATATATATATATACATATACACCCGTTGTGATTTTAAAGCTTCCCAATGGCTCTCTAGTGATGAATCGACTAAAATAAAACAACTCGCGGGTGGTAGATTATGTGGGCCGGAAAGCGGGAGAAAAATGTTATCCGATTTCTTGCGTTCGAAAGTCGGTATTTACAAAACATTAGAACTCTCTCGACGCTGAGAGGCCTATAAGTATGGTAGATATACTTCTTTTGCAGAATTCTCAAGCGTTCTTTTCAAAAAAAGATACCCCAGTTTTTGCGAGGGGCAAAATGTAAATTGCTTCATCCACTGTCATAATCTGTCGCAAACACTCTCTTTGAAGAACCTTAAAGTGCCTTTATAGATAGCTGGCATGCCTACGCAAAACGAAACAAGCTCGATCGAAAAGCGTGGCAGATGAGAAGACTGCTTCCATTGCTGTTTCTGTGGTCGCAACGCCGCGCCAGATCAATACTCGTGCCTTTTGGTTTAGAGGAACTTGAATACTTGGTAGCCCGCCATACGTATTCGAGCTTCTATTTGTTAGCCTTCATGCTTGCCCCTATTGGCTATTAGGAACAATTTTTGGTAAAAACTTTTGCCTCTTTTGTTTATTGACCGGTAAGTTTCACAGCGAATGTTTAGTTTCCTGTCCGATTTTATTGCCTTATATAAACGACAAACAACATCGCTACAAACCGCTTTATTGTTATACTCGTCCCTGACGACAAAAAACAGCGTGGGGAACCGACAGTCTTCCCGAACTTCTCCCTGATGTTTGACCTATAGTTATTTCAGTAGCGTACATAGCTCAGCATGTTCTGCTTCGCCATTTAATATATTTTATTTTGGTCATGTTCATAATAGGAAACAGACACTAATAGTTTTTTTCTTTTCAGTATCAAGGTTCTTCGTGTGTTTTCAATACGTTTGAACTTTCACAAAATGCCTATTCCTTGTTGAATCTAGTAACGTTAGCAAAAATAGTTATGAAAATGTACTAGCTATTATGTGTCTCGCTTTTTGTTACATATTTGATCCATATCAGCTATCATAAACTTCACGTAGGCACCTTATTCGGCTTGACAATATTTCAACTTATTTTATTCTTAAGGATTACGACTGTACACAGCGGCGTAGACTCTCCATTTTCCCGGAGGGGAGCAGGCTGAGAAGTTCTCCGGGGGGGGGGGGGGGGGGGGGGGGCGTGCCGCCTGTTACTTTTTTCCAGAACTTGAGATAGAAGCTAACGAAAGCACGCTGGGTTTCCATTACCCATGTATTTTGTCAATAAAGGCAACGTGGGCGTTATTTTGTTTACATGCCACTACTAGAAGCTCGTTACATGGCACGTAAACAGCGTCTTGGTAAAGATCATGGCCCGGGCCCGGGGGGGGGGCTCTGCCCCCCCTGGATCTTACCAGGGGCACAAGCCCCGATGCCCCGCCGAAGTCTACGCCTATGACTGTACATGTGTCGAAACAGAATCGTGCATTTTTTCCTCATGCGCACAATCTAAAAGGGACTCACAATAAACTCACCATTGCATACGAAGAATAAAGCAATTTTTTCTTCACAAAGGTCTACCATGATGGGCAGGCGGTCTTCTGGAGCTCTTGCTGATGACCATAGTCTGTAGGCCTGGATTGTGAAATTTAATATCAAGAAAACTGTTCTGTTATGATGGCTAACAGCAAATGCGAAAGCTATAATCAGTGTGTGAATATTTTATCCCTCATTCATTTTTGTTTGTCGCCCTTAGATATAGAATTGCTTGCTTGGTCTCTAGTCTCTGATTCTACAGTTCGTGCCTTCACCAAGCTGTCTGATATTTTCAAACATTCGAGAGGCATTTCTACTGAACTCCGGGCTGAGTGCCTAATACATGGAGAGTTATTCTCAAAGAATACAAGAGTGGAATTAATAACCATTCATGTTTTTTTAATATAGATATTCTCAAAAAGACAGTCAATCTAGCTAACTGTACGAATATTTTTCAATTGTTAACACATAAATTGCTGCGAACAGCACGTACAATATAAAACAGAAATACTTCTAGTTATTTTTTTATGTTTTAGTTGCTATAGGAATAAAAACAGCGGAATAACTTCAGTGTAACACGGGTTACATGTTTTTTTTCTAAATAAAAATGCTTTTGTGTTTACTTCCGGTCTGTATTCCCTTAAACAAAGTAAATCATATTCTTTGAAGTGCACATCAACGGAATGTATTGAGCTTATCCCTAGTCAGACCGCATCCCCCAGAAGTTCACTTGGCTTTGGACTCAACATAAAATTAGATGAATATCTGAAACAAAATGACATTAACATTGTAGATAGCTTGATAACGTCAATTCTGATGCTTAAATAATCTATCAATATTCACACACAATCTGTGAGTCCTACAGGATTAGTCTTTTTGCGATTTGCATGTGTCTAGTGAATACCTTATTTTTTAAACCAAAGTGTTTCCAATCTGTGCATATAAATTATCAATATTGATTTTCTTTTTCGTCTTCTATACAACTAATTTTCTTAATACAGCGATTTGTCCAACCTAGTCTTAATTCTATATTTAAAGTAACGCTATCTTATAACACAGCTGACTGCAAGAACAAACAATGTTAAGCTTATAAGAAAAATAATAAAAACACAGCGGAACATTGAGAATTAGTCGCAGTCTCATCCAGTACCTGATGTTGTCTTCATTAATTAAAAAAAAACACTGCGAGCCAGCAAATGGTAATAAAATGTATACTGCTTGTCAATTTACATTTATATATCATAACATAGAAGTCACAAGACGACTACAGATATATCAAGGACGGTGGTCTTAATCAGCTTTGATTTTTATTAATTTATTTATTTACAGATCCTACTACTTTCTCGTGGAAACTTGTTGGAGGATTTGTGCCTCTTTTGGGTGGTGTAACATAAAAAAAGAAAAAAATTAAAGAGGTTTATAACTCCTTGTAACTAGGAATTAAAGCACAGACATTGAGGAGGAGGAGGAGGAGGGTACGGAGGGGACGGTATGCCCCTCACTCCTCATCCGTATCCCTCTCCTCCACCCCTCCTCATCTACTCCTCCCGTGCTATTTGTCTCCTCCCCCTTCTCCTCCTCATCCATCCTCCTCCCCCTCCATCATCTTCCCTCCTCCCCCTCATCCCTCCTCCTTCCGCGCGATGCATTATGGGACGTTTCCCATAATGCACCGCGCGGTTACGCCGATGGCGACGGCGCCGCCGACGCGTCACGCCGATGAGTTACGCCGACGCAATATGGTTACGGCGACGCCGACGCGACACGCCGATGCGTTACGCCGACCCGACGCGTTATGGTTATGGCGACGCCGGACGCGTCAAGCCGATCCGTTACGCCGACGCGTTACGGTTACGGCGACGGTGACGCCGCTCAAGCCGGAAATGGGCGCCGATGTGCCGCGCTCTAAAACAAAAATTAAAAAGGAAAAACCACCAGGGTGAGTAAAGAGGCACATTTGCACTTCGGATATTTATACAAGTTGTAAAAGCAGCGCATAAAAAATACATAAGAAAAAATTTTAAAACACAGAGCCAGCCAGCAGTAACAATAGGAATAGCCAGAGGTAATTAATCAGCAAACACATATACTTCACGCGCAAGCGCTCTGGAATTAGTGAAAAAAGACGCAACTCATTTTACATAATATTTTGAAACGAAACTTTTAGGCTCTCTGAACTGAACACCTAAAAGAAGTGAAAGCCTTTTACAACTCCCTGTAACGCCGAATTAGAGCGCAGCTCTTGAGGAGGAGGAGGAAGGGTACTGGGGGGGGGGTCAAGTGATTTCGGGGGAGGAGGGGGGAAGGTGGGTCACGTGGCCTCGGGGGATCACGTGACGATGACGATGCGGATGCTGATGCCGATGCTGATGACGTCATCGGCATCCGCATCGTCATCGTCATCATCACTGATGACGTCATCAGTGACGTCACGCATCCCATAATGCACCGCGCGGTTACGTCGACGGCGACGCCGACGCCGCTCAAGCCGGAAACGGGCGCCTCAAGAGCTGCGCTCTAAAACAAGAAGAGGAAGAAGAGGCAACTCTGGCGTACTCCCAACTGAAAGTCTAATTTGAAAAAGCACGTTTATATACGGTTCGCAACACACCGCGTCCTTGCCCTAGCCCCCACCCTTTCTTGAAAAAAAATAAATAGAAATTCCTTATCAAGAAGGGACACTGAAGGATAGCTGACACACTTGCTCGTGCCTCTTGTTTTTATTTCCAAGGCTTATCTTATCTCTCGTTGGTTTTTTGCGTCGCGGCGCAATAAAACCCCTAAAAAGCTAGAGCAAGGTGCCTCCTTCCTAGGAGGCGCCTCATCTAGCTCTTCAAGGAGTTAGAAAATAAGATGAACTTAAAGGGTAACTGCAAAGAAAAAAAAGTGTATTTTTAAACAGCCTAATTAGGACAAGCATGTCACAAAAAAATTTTTCCGCCAAATACAAAATTTTTACAGCAATATTTATTGCGCAGGACTGATTTTAGTTTGCGGCTATTTCACCCGTTTTCAATCGCGCGCCACAAAGTCGCTGTTACGTCACCCGAGTAGCTGCTAGACGTCACGGAGTGACGTATACCACCCACTCCGCGGGCGTCGAAAGAGCGGGAGTTTCAAATGCGGAGAGGTTCGGACTCCGACTAAATTACGTCCTGTGGCGTAAATATTGCTAGAAAAAATTTGTTTTTTCGCGGAAGATTTGTTTCGTGACATGCTTGTCCCAATTAGGCTGTTTAAAAAAATCACATTTTTTTCTTTGCAGTTACGCTTTAAGCAAACAAAAAATCAAAGACGTTTACAAATCTCGTTAACGCGAAATTAGGGCGCAGCTGTTGAGGAGGAGGAGGGGAGGGTATGCCCCTCCTCCTACCTCCGTACCCTCTGATCCTTCCCTCCTACTTCTATTCTCCTCCTCCTCCCCCATCCTCCTCCTCCTCCGTACCCTCTCCTCCTCCTTCTCCATACCCACCCCCTCCTCCAAACGTTTCCCAGCTAAATTTAGCTGAAAAATTGACGCCACGCGACCTCAACAGCAATTCAATTTTCCCACTAAATTTAGCGGAGAAACTGAATTTGTTCATAGCTGACGTGACACCAAGTCATGTGACGTCATTTTCCACGCTAAATTTAGCAGGTAATTAAATTGCTGTTGAGGTCGCGTGACGTCAATTTTCGCGCTTAGTGCGGTTACGCCGACTGACGGCCACGCCGACGGAAATACCCACGCCGACGCCAACGGCGACGACGACTGCAACGCCGCGAAACCCGGGAACGGGCGCCTAAGAAGTGGGCTCTAAAATATTTCCTTTGAAATTTTCTTCACGGCTAAAACGCATAAAATGGACGTTCCGGTTGGTGCGATTGTGACGGAAAAAGATTCGTGGCAGTTTCAGATAGCATCCTTTCTCAGCGCCCATCTCTCTGCTCTGGAACTGCATGACAAATTCTTGGGCCGCAATTCAGAGGAAGTTTCGGAATTCCTGACTGGGAGGCCCAGAGGAAAGAGTGACGCCTTGTCGATTGAAGTAGAGGACCTCTTTTATTCAGTACCTCAGAAGCCCCTTTTTAATGCAGTAAAACAGTGTAGGGAAACAAACGGTGCGACGGCGTTTCCGGAATGCGGAATAGCGCGGAGGGCTTCATTGAACTTCTTGTCATTTGACTTTGACCACAGTTTTGTTTCCTTTGACGGCGAGGCGTATGTGCAAAAAGAAGGCAGCTTAGTGGGTCGCTGGATGCTCCTGTCGCTTTACGACATTTTCTTATCTCAAAGCGACAATGCTATTTTCGAAATGCGGGGGGGGGGGAGGGAGGAGTGCGTGAAGAGATCTTCAAGATCTTTCGATACGTAGATGACAACTTGGTCATTGCTCGGCCACGCGGTTACAGCCGATCTGTTGGGCATTTTTACGACTTACGCTCAAGGATTAAAATTTACGCATGAGAGAACATAAGAGGGAAGAATCCAGTTTTGGATTTGAAACTTGAAGTCTCCGCTTGACAGCATTCGGTGGGCCTGTGAACCCCGCTCAAACAAAGCTGTGCTGCTATACAACTCGGCCCACTCCAAACTTGTAAAAAGAGGCATTGCAACTTCTTGTCTCTGAGCCTCTTTGACGAAATCAAGTTCTGAAAAATGTGTTGCAGCTTTCAGAGACAGGTCGACCGACTCTTGAGTGGAGGTTCCCACACCAGATGTTGATTGACGTTGCAGAAGGCCTAAAAAGAGGTCATCGGCGCCGAGAAGAGGCCTCGAGAGCGCTTAAGGCAAAGGCCGGCAATAATTTCTTACATACATACCTTATCTCACAACCTTAAGAAAATTGATAAGCGCTATAAATCCTCGGTAGTTTTTTTTTCTTTTCAAATAAGTTATTTGGTTTGTGCGGAAAAATAAATGCTCTCACTTGGAGAGGGATGACTGAGAGACAAGACACAAGAACAAATTTATGGAATGTCCCACATCTGTGGTGTATGAGGTTCCACTTTCATGCTGCCGCTCTTATGTGGGCCAAACTGGGCGATGCGTTAATGATTGTGCAAAGGAGCGTGCTGCTGCCATTAAACGGTCACCCTCGGCCCACTTGGAAGTAAATTGCAATAGATGCGAGTGCACTTAACGTTTTCTGGAGGTTAAGGTCCTCGGAAGGCATAGGAATAATAACTAAAAAAGAGATACAGGAAGGCTTTTAAATAAAAACAAGAGGCACAAGCAAGTGTGGCAGCGAGACTTCATTGATGCTTCTTGATAAGGAATTTGTATTTTTGCAGAAAGATGGGGGGCTAGGGTAATGACGTGATGTGTTACGAACCGTATCTAAGTGTGTGTTTTTCAAATGAAACTTCCAGTTGCGAGTACGCCAACGTGTTGTCTCTTCTCCCTCTTGCTCTTGTCTTTTAGGCGTTCAGTTCAGGTGGAAGACTAACCAGCCCAGCTTAGTATTTTTCTAAAACTGTTAGGATAGACGCTGAAAATAACTAAATTCAAAAGCAACGGAAATGAAGGCGTGAACACACCGGCAGCTTCACACAATGAGAATTATTAAAAATTATTTAAACAGAGAAAAACGAGTAATGCTTCAAATGAACGAGCGGATGCTGCATTTACAAACTTAGAAGGCAAATATTTCCAATCTTTAACCGTTTTGGGGAGAAATGCGAATTTTAAGCAGTCATTGTGACATCTATATTCCGTAAGTGATCGAGCTATGCTAGCTTCTTATGCTCCTAACTGGTTTTTTGGAGTTATATAAAGTGTTTGCTATCGATTTTAAAGCCGCTATTAATGAGGTTGTATAAGAGTGATCTTTTTTTTTTTTTGCTTACGTGTTTGGAGTGGCTCGGATATCTGCCCAACCAGGGGCCCTAATCTGGACACTTGGCGGAAACGTCGGCGAGAAATCCGGCGGCTACTGATTGGCCGGCGCCAAGGTCAAGTGCGGCGTTGTCCAATCACGGCCGCCAGATTTCTCGCCGTCGCTTTCGCCAAGCGTCCAGCTTAAGGCCCCTGTATAGACTTCTGACCAGCAACCACGCGAAGGACTCACGCACGTCCGCCATTGCCGACGTCGAGATGTTTAAATTCGACCCCCCCCCCTCTTCGGCCCGAGGAGGCAGAGCTTAGTATAACCTCCTCTCCCACGTTCACACCTGCTTTCCCATGCGCAGAATACCTAAATGCGCCCACTTGCAAGGAGCATAGACATTATTGCAAAACTCGAAGCGCATCATCGCGGCGTAATGCTGCGTGATGCATTGTGGAAATCAGTGGTAAACAAAATCCATACGCGCTCCGTTCCTGGCCCACTGGTTCGCAGAATGCAACGCGAGCGGTGATGGATATATGGAAGTAGTCTATTCGTGCGTTGAGAAAAGAAAATCGCAATAACCACATCTAAGTGGCTGCGCCCGCATTCGCTGCCAGTTTGGAACGTCAGCCACCAAAGGTCAACGGAGCAGACCAGCTTTGAAGGCTTTGAGCGCAGAAAGCAGACGAGAAAAGGTAAACGGGTCACGTGCCACCTAAGTCGATTTTATCTGACGTTAGGCACCGATCGGAGGAGGGTAGCATGAGTGTATCACTCCGGAATAAACAACCCGCTTCTTAACGCGAGTTCTGACGTCACCGTAAGCGCAAGTACCGTAAGTTCTCGAAAGGCCACGGTGCGGAACCTTTACTCCTGAGGCGGATCGAGTACATATTTGGAAAACAGCCTTTATGACTAGGTAATAGAGAAAGAGACCGAGTAATAACATAGTGTAATATAGTGAAAGTTAGGTTACAAATTTCATTGGCCCCATCGGACCACTCCAGTGTTGGCGCACCTAGCGGTTGTTATGAAGTTGGTCTCGGCTTCCCGCTTGGGTACGTCTGTCCACTTAACATAGTTTGAGTAACATATGACTGGTATCTAAATGAATGGATAAATATTGTTAGTAATTTCGTTGTGTTGGGTTGTCCCTTGCGCGACCTATACTGCAGTGACTAACTAGAATTTTGAATTTTTATCAGAATTACTCGAACCTATGCCTCAACTCTAAATTATGGGGTAGACGGAGAACAGTGCACACTATGCAACATAAATTGAAAAGGTGAACTGCAAAGCGTTTCTGGCTATTTATTTTCATTTACATTGTGTTCTCTCCAACCAGTCTGTGGAACTCTAGCAACACGTTAAAGACAGAATAAGTTAGAAATCTGACATATGTTAAACATACAAGGCGAAAAATGTTCTTAATTTTTAGCACATTTTTTATCGTTGATGACGTCATTGGTTTGAACCAATGGAGAACCGAAACGACAAGAGCGTGCGACAGCCATGCGCGATCTTCCCAATTATTGGAAGGAACATCCCGTTATGAAGATGCGAACGCTCCACTGATTTCCGGGTGTTCCAAGCAAACATTTAGTGATAATTTTGCGCTTGAAACGACTAGAAGGGGTCACATGCACCCGTTTAGCCGGCCCTACCTCTAGAATTTCATTCCGTGATTATCCGACGCTCTGGACCAATGTCGTCCCTGAACGCCGGTGTTTGACACTGAAAGACACGTCCTTCGAAGCCGCATTTGGCTTCCTTCGTCCCCTTGCACTGCCCTCGTAAAACCGATTTCAATCAACAATAAAGCCCCCCCCAAAAAAAAAAAACAAAAAAAACATTAACGTAGTGTTTAAATATTTCTTCTGGCCAAAAGGACGACCTTAAGGAGGAGAACAACTCTGCAGGCACCCGAAGAACAGTTTGCCTCAGTTTCCCCGTAAGTGCGAGCAAAGAAACCTGCTGAGAGCGAGCTCGCGCGCTTTAAGCCTTTCAGGGCCACGTTTGCTCAAAGCGCTAACCCGCGGCTAAAGTTAGCCGCAGTACCTAGGAGAGGATTTTGAAATCACGTGACTGGCTCGGTAGGGATGCGGGGAAACATGACGGTGCCCAGGTGAGTGAGCGCCGCTCGCTTTGAAACTAATATTTCGTTGTAGCTGCAATATCGGGCGCGTTAGTCAGAAATGAATGGTGCAGGAGGCTTTCGCTTTGCCTTACCTCACTTAAATCGCAAAACAAGAGCAATGGTCTCGCCGCATTTTTTAAATAGTCTTTTGATTCTGGCCGTTCCTAAGCCTAAATGAACGCGATAAGTTGTCCGCATGGCAACGTCTTTCGAAAAGGATTGTCTTCACTCAATCGGCCGGGTTTTGATAGCATACAAAAGCAGACAGCGTCCAAATAGACCTTTCTCTAAATTTCCCAAGCACCGAGGTGCATGCTACGAGTGTGGTTACCGTGGTGGTTACACGCGTTGCACGTGCTGGCGTCTGCAGTAGTAATAGTTCTGAAGCAAAAAGTCGAAAACAAATTTTGTCTTGCACGCGCGTTAGTTAAAGTTTTATTATAATTATTTACTTCGAATCCTTTATAATAGGAAGGCCAGCGCGAGCGGACCCGTAGAATTACTCTTCCAGCGTTCTCCTCGATGCTTGGGTAATTTAAAAAAAAAAGTCTTTTGTCGGGCGCTGTCAGCTTTTGTGTGCTATCAATACCCGGCCAATTCAGTCAAGGCAATCCGCTTTTTCATAGACGTTGCCATGCCGACAATTATCGTGTTCATTTAGGCTTAGGAATAGCCAGAACCGAAAGACCATCTAAAAAATGCGGCAAGGTCATTGCTCATGCTTAGCGATTTAAGTGAAGTAAGGCAAAGCGAAAGCCTCCTGCACCATTCGTTGCTAACTAAAGCGCCCGATATTGCAGCTACAACGACATTTTAGTTTCGAAGCGAGCGGCGCTCACTCACCGGGGCACCGCCATGTTTGCCCGCATCCCTACCGAGCCAGTCACGTGATCTCAAAATCCCTCTCCTAGGTACTGCGGCTAACTTTGGCCTCGGTTAGCGCTTCGAGCAAACGGGCGCTGAAAGGCTCCCGCGCTTCGTGAAGTGAAAGCGTCGTTCCGGATATAATCCTCGTGTTTGTAGCTTCAGATTCGTTGGCATTTACGCTGAAACAGGGACGAGCTGTTTGGTGACTGCGCTGAAGCCGGACGAACCTTCGTATGCGCTCCATGTAATTGCGCATTTACCGTCTCTGCTCCTCAAAAAAAAAAAAAGAAATACACGAGCACATTTAAGAGTGCTTACGTGTAGGAAGGCGAAAGCCTGTCACGGACGACGTCGAGGACGACGTCAAGGTCGACTTCTTGGACGACCTCTAGGACGACGTTAAAGACGACGTTGAGAAGACGCCTACGAAGACGACGTCTATGGTTGACCTCTAGGACGACGTTCAGGACGACGTCTAGGACGACTTCTAGGACGACGTCTAGGAAGATGTATAGGGTGTCGTCGAGAACGACACCCAGAGGACGACGTCTAGGGCGACCTCTAGGACGACGTTCAGGACGACGTCTAGGACGACTTCTAGGGCGACGTCTAGGAAGACATATAAAATGTCGTCGAGAACGACGCCCAGAGGACGACGTCTAGGGCGACCTCTAGGACGACGTTCAGAACGATTTCTAGGACGACGTCTAGGAAGACGTATAGGACGTCGTCGAAAACGACGCCCAGAGGACGACGTCACGGGCGACCTCAAGGACGACGTCTAGGGCAACCTCTAGGACGACGTGCAGGACGACGTCTAGGACGACTTCTAGGACGACGTCTAGGAAGACGTATAGGACGTCGTCGAGAACGACGCCCAAAGAGACGACGTCTAGGGCATACCTCTAGGACGACGTGCAGGACGACGTCTAGGACGACTTCTAGGACGACGTCTAGGAAGACGTATAGGACGTCGTCGAAAACGACGCCCAGAAGACGACGTCTAGGGCGACCTCTAGGACGACGTTCAGAACGACGTCTAGGACGACTTCTAGGACGACGTTTAGGAAGACGTATGGGACGTCGTCGAGAACGACGCCCAGAGGACGACGTCTAGGGTTACCTCTAGACGACGTTCAGAACGACGTCTAGGACGACTTCTAGGACGACGTCCAGGAAGACGTATAGGATGTCGTCGAAAATGACGCCCAGAGGACGACGCTCTAGGGCGACCTCTAGGACGACGTCCAGAACGACGTTTTGGACGACTTCTAGGACAACTTCTAGGACGACGTCTAGGAAGACGTGATAGGACGTCGTCGAGAACGACACCCGGAGGACGATGTCTAGGGCGATCTCTAGGACAACGTCCAGAATGACATCTAGGACGACTTCTAGGATGACTCCTAGGAAGACGCTGTAGGACGTCGATCGAGAACAACACCCAGAGGACGACGTCTAGGGCAACCTCTAGGACGACATCCAGAACGACGTCTAGGACGACTTCTAGGACGACGTCTAGGAAGAAGTCTAGGACGTCGTCGAGAACGACGCCCAAAGGACGACGTCTAGGGCGGCCTCTAGGACGACGTTCAGAACGGTTCAGAACGACGTCCAGGACGACTTCTAGGACGACATCCAGGAAGACGTATGGGCGTCGTCGAGAACGATGCCAGAGGACAACGTCCAGGACGACGCCTAATGACTCCAGGACGACGTCTAGGAAGACGTATAAAATGTCGTCGAGAATGACGCCCAGAGGACGACGTCTAGGGCAACTCTAGGACGACGCTCAGAACGATGTCTAGGACGACTTAGACGACTGATCCAGGAAGACGATCAGGACGTCGTCGAAAACGACGCCCAAAAGACGACGTCTAGGGCGACCTCAAGGACGACGTGCAGGACGACGTCTAGGAAGACGTATAGGACGTCGTCGAGAACAACACCCAGATGACGACGTCTAGGGTTACCTCTAGGACGAGGTTCAGAACGACGTCTAGGACGACTTCTAGGACGACGTCTAGGAAGGCGTATAGGACGTCGTCGAGAACGACGCCCAGAGGACGACGTCTAGGGCAACCTCTAGGACGACGTTCAGAACGACGTCTAGGACGACTTCTAGGACGACATCCAGGAAGACGTATAGGACGTCGTCGAAAACTGATGCCCAGAGGATGACGTCCAGGACGACGTCTAGGACGGCTTCTAGGACGACGTCTAGGAAGACGTATAAGATGTCGTCGAAAATGACGCCCAGAAGACGACCTCTAGATAGACCTCTAGGACGACGTTCAGAACGACGTCTAGGACGACTTCTAGGACGACGTCTAGGAAGACGGATAGGACGTCATCGTGAACGACGCCCAAAGGACTAGGGCGATCTCTAGGACAACGTTCAGAACGACGTCTAGGACGACTTCTAGGACGACTCTAGGAAGACGTATAGGACGTCCGTCAAGAACAACGCCCAGAGGACGACGTCTAGGGCAACCTCTAGGACGACGTCCAGAACGAAATCTAGGACGACGTCTAGGACGACGTCTGGGAAGACGTCTAGGATGTTGTCGAGAACGCACGCCCAAAGGACGATGTCTAGGGCGGCCTCTAGGACGACGTTCACAACGACGTCCAGGACGACTTCTAGGACGACATCCAGGAAGACGTATAGGACGTCTTCGAGAACGACGCCCAGAGGACGACGTCTAGGACGACGTCTAGGACGACTTCTAGGACGACGTCTAGGAAGACGATAGGATGTCAAGTCGAAAATGATGCCCAGAGGGACGTCTAGAGGCGACCTCTAGGACGACGTTCAGAACGACATCTAGGACGACTTCTAGGACGACGTCTATGGAAGACGTATAGAAGGATCATTGCGAACGACGCCCAGAGGACGTCTAGGGCAACCTCTAGGACGACTTCTAGGACGACGTCTAGGAAGATGTATAGGACGTCGTCGTGAACGACGCCCAGAGAACGAAGTCTAGGGCGACCTCTAGGACGACGTTCAGTACGACGTCTAGAACGACTTCTAGGACGACGTCTAGGAAGACGTATAGGACGTCGTCGAGAAGGACGCCCAGAGGACAACGCCTAGGGCGATCTCTAGGACGACGTCAAGAACGACGTCTAGGACGACTTCTAGGACGACTTTAGGAAGACGTATGGAGACGTCGTCGAGAACGACGCCCAGAGGACGACGTCTAGGGCGACCTCTAGGACGACGTCCAGGACGACATCTAGGACAACTTCTAGGACGACGTCTAGGAAGACGTATAGCACGTCGTCAAGAATGACGCCCAAAAGACGACGCTTAGGGCGACCTCTAGGACAACGTTTAGAACGACGTCTAGGACGACTTCTAGGACGATGTCTAGGAAGATGTATAGGACTTCGTCAATAACGACGCCCAGAGGACGAAGTCTAGGGCGAGCTCACGACGACGTTCAGAGCGACGTCTACAACGACTTCTAGGACGACGTCTAGGAAGACATATAGGACGTCTTCGAGAACGACGCCCAGAGTGACGTGTAGGGCGACCTCTAGGACGACGTTCAGCACGACATCTAGGATCGACTTCTAGGACGACGTCTAGGAAGACGTATAGGACGTCGTCGAGAACGACGCCCGGAGGACGACGTCTAGGGCAGCCTCTAGGACGACGTCGAGGACGACGTCTAGGACGACTTCTAGGACGAACTCTAGGAAGACGTATAGGACGTCGTCGAGAACGACGCCCAGAGAGACGACGTCATAGAGCGACCTCTGGGACGAAGTCCAGAACGACGATCTAGGACGACTTCTAGGATGACGTCTAGGAAGACGTTTAGGACGACGTCGAGAACGACGCCCAGAGGACGACGTCTAGGACGACGTCTAGGACGACGTCCAGAACGACGTCTTGGACGACTTCTAGAAACGACCTCTGGGACGACCTTAAGGACGACGTCTAGGACGACGTCAAGAACGACGCCTAGAGGAAGACGTCTAGGACGACGTCGAGAACGACGCCTAGAGGAGGATATTTAAGGAGGCTGTGGCGTATTTGCCGTGGATGTAGACGCGGTCGCCTCACAGTTCATCGCAAGAAACCAGCAACGAGCACAGATGAAGTCCGAAGCGCGCCTTTGCGCACGGCGCTCCGGCGGTGTCATCACGCTGATCAAGTATGATGACCCTTGATGGCATCACGCTGAAGACGCTTGATTACGTATTTTATGGCTATGTTTTGGGCGCAGCGCCGACGGCACTCGTTCCTGGCTTGACGCGGCTGTCGCCGAGCGAGTGTCGGTGCATTAGAGATCGCAGTGACGTCATTGATGACGTCAGCAGTCGACGTCACTGATAGAGCGTCATCGGCATACATTGTCATTGATGACGTCATCAGTGACATCACTGATGAACGTCGTCGGCATCCGCATGCGTCATGGGCATCAGCAGTGACGATCCAGTGATGACCGTCATCTTGGCATCGTCATGGCCACGTGAACCACTAGGTCAGCGTGACCTTCAGAGTCACGTGACCCACTCGGCCATATTACGGCTTCAAATCATGGTCTCCTCAAGTATCTGACGCTCTAATTCTGACGTCACAGGAAACGCTTTTAAGCGCCTTCCACTATGGTCATGTTTGGGAACAGTTCGCCGACGACGCCCACGACGCTTGATATTCGCATGCAGCTGCCTGACACGCGAGCTGGTCTTAGAGGTCTGAGGAAGACTTCTAGGACTACCATGAAGGACGACGACCAAGGACAGCGTCTGTTCTGCGCATGCACCAAAATGGCGGCGCCCACAACAATGTTGGATTAATAAAGCTGGACTTGGTTTGGGCTATTGGTTGCATTGAGACGCGCTGCGCTGCGAAGTGCAACTTCACGAGCGCAGCCCGTCATGGCAATGTTGAGCAACGGAGTGCCGCCAGATCCAAGCGTACCGCCAGTATCTAGTGGCTCTCGTTATGGCAGATGCCCAGTCATGCTTCTTTTCAAAGTCCCAGCCCCATTCGTTGTAATATCTTTTGAAACGTTTGAAAGTACTAAGAAGTTTAAAAAAAAAAACTTAATAATTAAGCTCTAATCATTTATTAATGGTACAAATATATTGACGGAATAAATATTTAGACACCGTTGACGCCGGCTAAAGGGTGCTATGAATCCTATGCAGATGGGTCACGATAGAGCTTCTGAGGCCACTCTTTGGGTATCACTATATTTCTTTCTGCTTATATGTCTCGGTTGATCTTGTATCTGATGCTACATATAGCCAGCTATAGCCGTTTTGTCTTACATGCTCTTGCCGCTTTTCGTCAGACCACAACAGCTGGCTTTTGTGTTTTAAAAGAAGAAATAGTCTCTGCCAAGAAACGACTCTGCGAGCTGAGGTCCAGCACAAGAGAATACTATACTACGTCATTTCTCTAGTTGTTTGTTGTTGCTTTGTACTTTCTGTGTGAGTCTAGAGAACGTCTATATTCGTCTTAAGCTCAGACGCACGGCCGCAGGAGCACCAGCAATGCCTGACTGAAAATAGTTCTTCTCTGGGCATTGCAGAGAAAAAAAACAATGATGGTTATCGCTTAAAAAATAAATCTGTATACTTCCACTCATCAGTTTCTCATATTTTTATTTCTTGATGAATTACTGCAAACAAAATATTTTACGAACTAAAACAATAGGTTGCTTCTGATACATTAAGACTTATGACGGTTGCAAGATCAGAAGAGCGAGGCGAATATTTTTTATCACCTCTCTAGAATCATAGACTGACTCAAATTATTTAAAATTTGTCAAGATGAAAAACCAAATAAATTTTCAAGTTAAAGAACAAGTCGATAACTTTATGTACAAACATAATTCTGAATAAAAACACAATGAAATGGGTTCAAGCCATTAAATCGTTGGGCCTCTATTTTTCACGGGATTTGACATGTGAGTGCCGTATAAATCATGTAATGACTAAACTAAACACACCAAATGAAATATCGCAAAAAAACACAAATATATCTTGCGCAGAAGCACTAAAAGACTAAAATATAATTCCTTGTTTCTCGCTGACCTAACTTAGTCTCTTGATGTCGGGAACCACTACTAAACAAAATAAACATAGACGGTTAACCGCGCATAAAAACGCTGTGCATATTATTGCAGATGTGTCATGGGTTATTCATACTCAAAATTATATTAGTTAACTTGGTGTAATTCGTGCCACTTCCATGTATGATTTTCGTATAGCCCACCTTTTCCGAAGAGCAGACCGATAAAAGAATATAACAGTATTTCAAAAGGTCTACTTTGAGTAGATAATTGTCTTCTTACAATACAAATTATCGAAATTCCTGTAACTCACCCAGGTCACAAACAACACACGGAAATCAATAAATTTTCTATAACTTGGCCGCACTTTTAAAATTATATTTTATATATCAATATTGCTCCGGAAATATCCACAAACCCTTGATCTTATACTTAATTTCTGTTCAATCTTCCTAATATTGTGAGCACCTGTTTTTCAAGTCCATCTGTTTCTTCGTTTCTTGTGTTGCATTTTTTAAGTTTATAAGTGTTTGTTTCTATGAGTATTGCCTTTTTGTTTTTTCTTTATGTTTCAGTATAGTCTATTGTGTGATTCTGAAGTGGCGCCTATATTGGCAAGTAATGGGGGTGGGAGCCTCGTCAAACTGCTTCGTGAAACTTTTTTTTGTCCCCTTAGCTCATCCGAGTCCAAATAAGGATGATTTTATTATTACATTGCAAATCGCATTCATTTTTACCTCCACGTTTACCAAGAATGAAGTTCCTAATTAAAAGGTACTTAAAGACTTCAATTTATTGCGAATTTATATTCGCACATTCAGGTACTCCGCACAGTAACAGTTCATCTGACACGTTTAAAAAAACATCGATTACAAATATCAGTATCTTTGGGTCAAGTTATTTAGACCACATGACTCTGGTTTATTTCGTTTTTTTAATCCTGATTTATTGCCACCCTGATGTTTAAGTATGAATTAGGGCTATAATGTTGGAGATTAAATTGAGTGAGTTGTGCTTTGTCTGCTTGCCGCGTAACGAACTCTGAGGAATAACGCGGAGCCAGTGTTTCGGGAACAATTATTGCTGTACGGCTTGGCTGCGAGCCGTCGTGTGTCTCTCGGGCCACTTCAGTCATTCATTATCAAGACGAAGCGTGCGAGATGCGTTTGACGTGGCGCGCTTGGACACCACGCTAGCCAACTAGGTATCTTGGATCAGACGTTGGTCAACTTAGTCGGCAATGCACTTGGGTGCTGCAATTCTGCACGCGCTTGAACACGAGGTTTTAATTAAATATGAAATATGACTCACCCAATATGTAATGTGCAGTGCGACATAGTCAGTAAAGTCAATAGCAGCAAAAGCTTCGAACATAAACTGGAAAAAATTATTATTTATAAAATGTTTCTGCATCGCGCTTTGTTTTGTTATAACGGACATAAAATTTAAAAAAAAATACCGAAAATCGTTTGTTGTTAAAACATTAAGGATACATTACGTAATTGGGGTTATCTAAAGAGTATAATATTTAATGTTTCTGTAGGGTAGGTATCTCCTTCGGAGTGGACACAAACAGATAAGATAGTCATTCCTCCATTGGACCAACAGAATCTATGCTAAGTCTCTAACACAAGACACTTCGGTAACCAATAAATTTTGTTTTGATTTTTTTCGGTTTAGTCAACTGGTTATATCCTATTGACAGCATTGCCTGATCTACGCGATGATTGTGAGTTATGGATTATAAAGCAAAACAGCATTGGAGTAACATTTACTCAGGATGGTAGATGATAATCCAAATAAAGATTGACTACCAACATATATAGATACTAATCGAATCCAAACAGTCTGAGTTAAAGATCGCCTTAAACACAAATGCGCTTATATCCTTACATCGTCTGTTTCATTGCTATCCACGTAGTCATTGGCATTGGCTCCGGTGGAATCCACTTGAAGACATTTGGAGTGCTTTAGAAATTGTCGTTTTGTAAACTCAGACCACAGACTTGAATGTGATTGCAAGGGTATGTCCAGGGACTTGGGTATGGGTTGATTGGGGTCGTGTTTTTCCAGGTATTTACTTGGATGGTAACCGTTGGGCATTGAGTCTTGTTCATGGTTATGGTTATAGCTTGGCCGCTGGCTTGATTGAGAATTATAATCTATCTGATGGTTTTCTTCTGGATCCGTGTCCGCAGATTGGTTTTCGATAATACGGGTACCTGGAAAGTGATAGCTGTCATAAAGATTCTCTACAATTGTACCGAACAAGAGTAGTCGTGGACGCAGAAATCAATTGTCTTATTCAGGGTGTTTACATATTTGTTTAAACAACAAAAAAACATGAAAGCTACTATAACGCGGTTTGTGCATGCAAATGAGCTATACGACAGCGGGACATAATAGAGAAGGCCAATAATGGTCACGATAACTCAACAAATTCACCTGTATTTGTTAAATACATTTTAGTTAATTAGTAAATGTAAACATAGGGAATCATTAGAAACACGACGAGCGTCATCGGAAATTATTAATCAGCAAATTGCAGACAATGTTGAGCGCGTGAAAAGCACGGCAGTGCTCTAAAGTTGCCACTCTTGGCCCATGCAAAAAACTGTCACTGAGAAAACGCGATTTATTATAAAAATTGTCGCGGTGGTTGTTCGTGCTGCCAACATTGCGTCTTTTGCGTGAGTGGTAACTTCAACGCAACACGAGAAGAGACTTCGTTGTTCTGTTCGTTTTTTTTAATTTTCCTACGTCTCAGGGTTACTATGGATACCAAGATTCCCACCCTCTCCCAGTCTTTCTAAAATTTACTAATGTAGTATTAAGTGGATTTCTGTGATGCTCAGCAGGATTTTAATAGGAAAAATATGTCTATCATCACAAATTTAAAACGTTACTAAACAAATTCCAGCTAATTAACGGGCTTATTGTGCCTATTACCTTCCTATATTATGTCCCCTCGACGTAGAATTAACATGCATAGACTGCATTAGTGTAGCAATCATGGCGTTTATAAATAAAATATACCAACGCCTTCCCCTTCCCCACCCCTCCATCCTAAAAAATTCATTGTAAGGGTTAGGTCTTTGAGCTACCTTTCAATTAGTCGACATGAGATAGTTATTACACTGCTACGTTAGAGAGAACTTATTCTTTTAATTGGTACACTACACTTATGCGTGCAAAGCAAGCCTTATTGCTTGTCAGGTTAGAAGTTTCCTTTGGTAAAATTTTGAGCAATTAATCAGGTGAGTCACCTGATTTACTTCATCAATGTTTGTATAAACGTTTGCAATCATATGAGTTTGGTAACAGTCGAAATAATGTATAAGACAGCTGCAGGCTTGATATGTTTTCTCCACCTCGAATAAGTATTTCTACAGGAGCATGTGCATCATCGCTTATACAACCAAATATCGTATAACATTGTTAGCAACTTTTATTTGAAACTACAAAAACATTCCACCTGTAATAATTATTACACTTTTGCACCTTCTCTTGCACGGAAAAAAAATAAAAACATTGAGCGTTATAGCCAAAATATTAAAAAAAACTGCTTCACAAATATTTTTATGTCTAAAAACGTACAAGTGAAGTGCAGAGGCTGTGTTGCTTACATTCTTCGCGGCAGCTACATCACCGATTTGTTTTATTATTCTGACGATTTCATGATTTCCGAAAACCCAGTTTGCTCTATAAATGACATTTGATAAATATGCTTGTTTTTGACAACAGAGACGGCAATTCCAGCTGGTGGTACAAGTAGAAGTTCCTCAACTTAGATTGTTCACGAAAAAATGCATTTCTCTAATGCTATTTTCTGTACGTTTACATGGCGGTAAACTGCATTAGATCATACATTTCTAATAAAGCTAGCACCTTCAGATTAGCACGACTTGGCAGTGCCGTCCAGGGTTGATTGGACGCCGTTTATGGTTGCTGACAGTTAGAAACAACACGATTAATACTGACATCTCTCTACATCGTTACGTGTATTCCAAAATATATCTACTACAGCCGTTCCCACTCTATTACTGCGTCGGTTTCCCACCAACTTCCCTTCTTGACCTTCATCTTCTTCCGTTTCTTCTCCGCCATCCTATATTGAGTGGTCCTCACTTCTGCTAATTCGTCAACTTGTCTTGTTGAAAATAAAATCTCGGTTGCGTTTGATGCACAGGAAACGTTCGACGCCTCCAGCCATGTGGAGTTCCGGTAGGTCTTCAAGCTTGTAGGTGGCACTACCGAGACGTTGCATGATCTTGTACGATCCTCGGTAATGTGGTAGCAACTTCACTAATTTGCCTTTGATTCGCATTGGATCGTGTACCAGCACCAAGACACCATACATAAACCGATTTTGTGGCGTCATCGTGGCACCCGCTTGATTGCGTAAATCACGATTGTGCAAAATATCGATTTGAGCTCGCACCCGTGCACGTGTGACATTACTTGCGTAGTTCGTACGGTACTCCTCACTTTGTCTGTCCCACGGACAACCTAAGTAACTTTTACCATGGGAGTACAGCCGTTCTTTAATAAATAAGTTGAAATGGAGTTCTCTGTGTGGTTGTCCCGTTTTGAGGGATCATGGCAAGGGCTGCCTCCTGAAGAAACTAATCCCAATTTGTGTGAGTCATTTACGTACGCTGCTAAGATGTCTAATCATGTGCGATTTATGCATTCTACAAGTCAGTTAGTCTTTGGATGGTATGCTGACGATGTCGAATGGATGCAGCCGGTCTCCCGAAGTGTGGTTTTAAAGTTTTTTGGACATCGACGGAGTACCTCCATCGCTGATGATTTCTTTCGGTACTCCGTGTCTGAGAACAAGGTGTCATCTGACAGAGCGTGTAAGGTAAGACTCTGATGCTTTAGGTACAGCATCGAACTCTACCCACTTGCTCGAAAAATCGACGGATACGATGATGTATTTGTTCCCTTGGGATGAACTTCAAATGAGATAAAATGACCCATACCGACAATCTCAAACTAACTATCCGGTGGTGTGATATGCAAGGGTGGTGCTCAATTTACTGTAGTAGCCACTTTTCGGTAGCAGCAGGTAGGACATAAAGTCCCGAAACGTTTGCATCCTCTCGTGAGGCTTTCTGCCCAAACGTTTTTGACAACTTGGACATCGTGTTTCTCCCTCCATAATGTGCGGATGTTGGTACGTCATAGCACATCTGCATGACAACCTTCCGTTAGGTCGATGGCACAACAGGAAGCCAGTCTATTGTAGGTGACATCCGATCGATGATATAGAACCCCGCCTCGTATATCATAAAATCGTCGAAGTCAGCGGTTCGCTCAGGTTTGCACTTGTGTGGTTCCTCGAAGTTCTTGAAGATGTTGGCTTATGTCTAGTAGAGTAGCGCCGTTCGTTTGCTATGTTGTGATGCCAAGTAAAAAAAGAAAACTTTAGCATTATCAGCCGGATTTATCGAGAGAACGTCAGCATTTAAGTTAAAATATAATGGTTGATGTACCCCCATAAATGTGTACTGCTGAAGGTGCATAGCTTACCGGGCCAGCTTGAATGTAAGATCACTCTTGGACTGCAGCCACTGCAGAGCCGAACATTATTATACCTCTGTAAATAGACAGCCGTATACGTAGCATGGAAACTCCTCAGCCTCCCAGACAATAGCCAGACATTCCAGCTTTGATGTATGGCAGCGGGTCTGCTTCATTCAGTCGACGACTTGCGTAGGCTATTGCTCGCTCGACCCCATCCTCTCCTTGCAAGAGCACAGCACCTAACCATGTCAGCTATCTTTAGTGTGTAGAAACGTCTTTGCCCCTTCTACAAAGTGAGGTAGCGTAGAAGATTGTATGAGAGCGCCATTTACGTCCTTGAGAGCATAGGGCTGTGAAGCACCACAGATTCAAATATTGAGCAGCGCGAGTAGCAAATTTTGCCAGAAACCTGCGAAAGTATTACACACGTCCTAGGAAACTTATAAGGTATTTTAGAGTTGAGGGCGTTATATTCCCCGAGGGCACGCTTTTTCAGGGTCAGACCTCACGACTACCTCACTGACTACGTGCCCGGGAAAGATATCCTCAGCGTATCCAAAGTAACACTTGCCTGAGGTTGACTTTACAAAGGGCGTTTAGTAACATGGTGAGCCTTGTGCAGTGTTCTTTAAAAGTGTGTCCGTATAAAATATTGTTATCCAGGTAGACTAGACCCGTTTTCTACTTAATATGTCCAAGCACGTGGTTCATCAAACATTGGAAGGTAGCTGGGGCGTTATATAAACCGAATGGGAGGCGTCAAAATTGGTACCGAACATCCGGTGCTGCGAAAGCTGTCTTCTCGGCGTCACGTGGATCAATAATCACTTGCCAATAGCCATCTCGCAAGCCAAGAGTTGTAGTATATTCGAGCCATCAAGTCGATCGAAGTCACCATCTAAATGAGGTAGGTGATAAACACCTTCCTTGGTGACGCTGTTTGGTTTCCTGTAATCAACGCAGAAACGTACCG
This sequence comes from Ixodes ricinus, assembly GCA_037355805.1. Lineage (NCBI taxonomy): Eukaryota > Metazoa > Arthropoda > Arachnida > Ixodida > Ixodidae > Ixodes > Ixodes ricinus. The sequence continues at coordinate 125,114 of JAZHYW010003969.1, forward strand.
ATCCATACTTCTACAGAACAAGGACCACGGGTGATGACTAGGACCTTGCCGATGGTGTAACCATCTTTCGTTTGATCATGTCGTTGACTTGCTTGCTAATTTCACGCCTTTCACTGATGGAGAGTTGTCTGGGGCGTTGATAAAGGGACGGATAATCATCAGTTTGAATTCGATGTCGTACTAGTGAAGTTGCTTCCAGGTCATCCAAAGAAAACGCTATACAACTATGATAGTGTCCTAATATTGTCTGAATAGCCCTGCCGCTTATTATGAGACAACATTGTTCCGAGGTAAAACGCGTTGCAGTCAACATCGTACACCAAATTTGCACCTTCGTGGAAAGGTTCAGTGTTAATCGATGTCACTATAGTTTGAGTCGATAGATCAGAGGCACTTCCGAGCTGATCATGAGAAGTAAGATTTATTTCCTTACAACGCAGATTTTGTACTAACATCGATGTATCTGTCCACTGCAAGATAGCAAACTTCGAACCTCCACATACTCACGATAAGGTGCTGCATTCCATCGACCTTCAAATACGGAGTCCTTCATCGGTCATGAAAGTTTCATAGGAACAAACTTTGCTGAGCAAGGAGGATTTTTTTTTGCTACTCGTACGGCACAAGGATTTTTAAAGGCATAAATGGCGCGCTTTTAGTACATATGTCGTTTTGTTGCATGCAACTCCAGGCTGCTGAAGAGAAAAATTAGATCAGGAGACGGTGCATTTTAAGGATCAGCAAGGACATCAGCCACCATAAGGTACAATCAAATGATCGGCCCAAACGGTAAATGTGGTTTATTTCTGGTGGTGCATCTGTGGTTCCTCTTTTGTTCGCGTCAGTACAGGTATCCGCAGTGGTTACAGTTCTGCCACCAATCCCTGTTTGGGTCGTTTTCTTCGCCATCAAAGATTTACTCATTTCTCTATCGGGAATGAAACCTGGAGGACCTAAGTCAACGTTAACTATCACGTCGTCATCCTTTTGAAATGTCAACTTAATTCCAGCTTGTTTGCACCAGTCGCAGTTCAACATAAGGGGTGAACAGACCCTTGTAAAACTATCATCTCAAGTGAAACATTGGTGCCCAAAGTAGTCACTTCCACCGAGCTCTGCCCACTTGACGTATAGCTGTTCCATTAGCTGATAGAAGTGTAAGGTTGATCTTAGGCGGTGACACCTGGGCTGTGGACTGCAGTTGTGAAGCATAGACGAGGCTTATATGAGAAGTATCTACCAAAGCTTGTGAGGTAGCGTTGTCTCCATTCAGCTTTACTATGACCTGTGGGCATGGGGATCTCGCCTCGGTCATGTTCAACGTGGAGACTGGCAGATTTACCACCGGTTCTGTCCTTGTGAACCGGTTCTTTTGTTCTCCGACTGTCCGCTTGGACATTAACGTGCTAGATGGACCAGTCTGTTGCAGTTGAAGCAGCGACGGCTGTCTCAGTACTGTCGCTCTAGTGGTCTGTTCTCACTCACATTTTCCTCTACTTTGCAGCGCAAAAGTAGCGCTGGTAGCAAGGACTGCCGATTCAATTTCCAGGGCAGTAGCCGGAAATTCTCGGAGGGTAGTTTTCCGAGCCGATCGGACTGTGCACTGAACTTCGTTTTCTCGTATGGCATCAGTAAACTCTGCCACAGCCATCATCTCAAACGCAGTGTATGAGCAGTTGGGAAATAATTTAGAGAGCAGACGCTCAATATCTGCCATCAAGATCCCTAAGCGACTCTGTCGAACTCTGTCTTCATGTTCTTATTTGAGCCTGATGGAAATGTTGAAAATGTTCTTGTCCGAACCGTGCTCGTAGAGCTCCCACCAGTGCTGAAAACTCGAATCTTGAATCCGACGACAAGCCGAGAAGTACTTCCAGAGCTTTCCCTCGTAGCTGAGGGGCTAATGTTTGAACTTTTGAGAATGTATCCCAAACATTCGCCCATGCAAACACCTAAAACTGGGTAAGATAGGCGTCAATGGCTACAGTTCCGCCGAAAGGTTGAGTTTTCTGCTTCACTGGGTGAAGAGGAGACGTATACAGGTATTACTAAGAAGACCCGCAGGTGCTTCTTGCTAATCAGCCGTTGGATAAAGTACTGCATGCGGGTTACTTGCAAGCGACGACTGTATACCCTCTTCAACATTATGGAGTACGTCAGTCGAAACGTCAAGGTGTACTTGTAGCGCCGTTCTAAAGGATTTCATATCGGAGCGAAGGGTCTGAACGTCGTGTTGGTGTTGCATTACTTGCGTAAGGTTTGTATGAGCGTCACTTATTGGTCGTTCTTGCTCTTGAAACAGGGACCGAATTTCCGCCAGCATGACTGCTGGTGATAAAGCTGTTGACGGTTCACCCCTTGAGCCGGTGGAAGCGTCGTCCTCAATATGTTGGTTTTGCAGTTTCTTCAGGGGCATTCTGACTCCGATCCCACTTCTTACACCAAGATCTTACGTCTATTAAAACACCTATTTACTACAGACATTCCCATTCTTCTGCTTCGTTTTTTTCTACCTCCTGTACTTCTTCACCTTTATCTTTCGTTTCAATATATATGTCTTCAAGGCAGTTTTAACTTACCCTTACGTGAATCAAGTGGGTTATTTTAATTTTCTAAGGATAATTTTAAGACAAAACATCTGTATAGATTCTATGAGGCAGTCGATTATTATGGCTTCAGTATAGAAACTTTCAGGACGCAAATAAAACACAAAGAAAACACTGAAAATTTTGGAAAAAATAATTTGCATATAAACACCATCAATTAACTTTTTTGTTTGCAGCTG